>PVLC010016377.1:6901-35633 GCA_004027655.1 Graphiurus murinus | reverse complement strand
GCGCACGCTTGTAATCCCAGCATTCGGGAGGCTGAGACCGGAGGATCCGGGTTCGCGGCCAGCCTCAGCTACCTAGTGAGGCACTCCGCAACTTAGTGAGACTCGGTTTCAAAATAAAGAATAAAAAATAGGGCTGGGGGTATAGCTCGGAGGTAGAATGCCCCTGAGTTCAATCCCCAGTACCGCCAAAAAAAAAAACCTGAATTCCAGGGCCAGGCATGGTGGCGCATGCTTGTAATCCCAGTACATGGGGAGCTGAGACAGGAGGATCGCAGGTTCACCGCCAGCGTCAGCTATTTAGTGAGGCCCTTCGCAACTTAGACCCTGTTTCAAAATAAAATAGGGCTTGGGGTGTAGCTCAGAGGTAGAATGCCCCTGAGTTCAATCCTCAGTTCCGCAAAAAAAAAAGAAAAAAAAAAAAAGTAAATAAAACCTAAATTCCAGCTGGGCATGGTGGCACATGCCTGTAATCCCAGTACTTGGGAGGCTGAGACAGGAGGATTGCAAATTTGAGGCTATCCTCAGCAATTTAGCAAGATCCTGTTTCAAAATTTTTTAAAAAATTGGTGGGGGTTGGGGGACTGGCTGTGTAGCATGGAGGTAGAATGCCCCTGGGTTCAATCCCCAGTACCAATATATAAGTAAGTAAGTAAATAAATAAAAAGCCAGCCGTGGTGGCGCAGGCTTGTAATCCCAGCATTTGGGAGGCTGAGATCGGAGGATCCGGGTTCGTGGCCAGCCTCAGCTACCTAGTGAGGCATTCCGAAACTTAGTGAGACCCTGTTTCAAAATAAAGAATAAAAAATAGGGCTGGGGGTATAGTTCAAAGGCAGAATGTGCCTGAATTCAATCCCCAATACCGCAAAAAAGATAAATAAATAAAACCTGATTCCTTCAAATGCTATTTTTTTTTTTTTTTTTTTTGGCGGTACTGGGGATTGAACTCAGAGGCATTCTACCTCCGAGCTATACCCCCAGCCCTATTTTTTTATTCTTTATTTTGAAACCGAGTCTCACTAAGTTGCAGAGTGCCTCACTAGGTAGCTGAGGCTGGCTGGGAACCCGGATCTTCCGGTCTCAGCCTCCCAAATGCTGGGATTACAAGTGTGCGCCACCACGCCCGACTGCTATTTTTTATTTATATGACTTAAAAAAAGAAACATGGACCACGCTATCTGAATTCAGATATTGAAACATGATGATTTCTCTCACACACTTGCTTCCTTTCTCCTCTGCTGTCCCATTTCTCCATCTCAGCCACGTCCCATTTCCCTTTATCTCTGTTCTGCTTTCCCTTGTGCGAGTCTTATTCTGAAGCGTGCTTCCCTCCATGTGATTTCAGAGATGGCCACCAGCAGCCTTTTGTTGAAAAAAGATGTAGTCTTGCTGGGTGTGGTGGTGTATGCCTGTAATCCCAGTACTTGGGAGACTAAGACAGGAGGATTGTAGGTTTGAGGCCAGCCTCAGCAATTTAGTGAGACCCTCAGCAATTTAGCAAGACCCCGTTTCAAAATAAAAATTTAAAAAGTGCTGGGAGTACATCTTGGAGGTAGAAGGCCTCTGGGTTCAATCCCCAGAACCAAAAAGGAAAGGATATCCTTTCCCAGTCAGTGGAAAAACTCCCAAAGCTGCTTCCCCCTGGGCTGTCTTATATCAGATGCCACTGAGGGAGTGGAGCCAGAGGCTTCCAAAGGGAGGAGGAGCCGTGCTGTGGAGGAGCATGCTCAGTGACGTCACACGTGTAGTCAGGAAATTGGTACCTTTGTACCTTCTTGTGACTTTGGGTATCATAAGAGAAATACTGTTATCCTAAAATTAAATGGAAGCACAGTTATGAGTTCCCATGATATCAAGTAGAGTTAATGTGATCTCAGGTTAATTCCCAGGCAGATAATAGGACAAATGTAGTTGTTTATGACCTGCTTTTATACTGCTTCCCATTTTACATGCATGACTTTCAAAGTCTTAAGTCTATTGTTTTCAAGGAAAAAATAGTAACATCATAATTGCTTTATAGCCAGACAGATAAATTTACAGCAGCAGCTTATTCACGTGATGGACCACATCTGTAAATTAGTCGATGCTATTCCTGTTGATAAACTGAAAGCTTTGGATTGTGGGAATGAACTGCTTCAACAGCGGAACATAAGGTATCTTAATTTTTCTCCTTCTGGAATATGTCTGAATGCACTTCCACAACTCCAAGTCAAAAAATATACAGAGCAAAATGTCCAGGCTTTCTGGCCTAGAAATTGCATAAGGATAATTGTCATGTCACAATGTTTAAACTTTAATTTTCAAACCATTCCTTTAGCATTCATATTCAAATTTTTGAGGCTGGGAAAAAGAGAATATATTTTAGCCAGGCATGGTGGTGCATGCTTGTAATCCCAGCATTTGGAAGGCTGAGACAGGAGGATCCAGGTTCAAGGCCAGCCTCAGCTACCTAGTGAGGCCCTCAGCAACTTAGTGAGACCCTGTTTCAAAATAAAGAATAAAAAATAGGGCTGGGGGTGTAGCTTGAAGGTAGAATGCCCCTGAGTTCAATCCCCAGGACTGCAAAAAAAAAAAAAGAGAGAGAATATATTTTACTACAATTTTTGTTTGACTTTACCATAGTGAGCTACTTATGTTTAATGTTTTCTCTTCTCTCTTCAGAAAGAAACTCCTAGCTGAAGCAGATTTTAATAGAAACAATGCTGATCTCTTTGGTTTAATGTACAGTCACAGGCCTGCTCCACTTAGTAACCCTATGGAGGGCAATTCCAGCCCTACAGGGAATTCTACTAAGGAGTTAAATTTTCCACACCTTCCCTCAAATTCTCTTTCCCCTGGGGCATATTTACCGACCACCACCCCAGAGAAGACAGCATTCTCAGCCACCACCAAGAACCTCTTTGAAAGACCTTTATTCAATTCCCATTCTCAGAAGTCCTTTGTAACTAGCAACTGGGCCGAAACACCAAGGATAGAAAAAAGAAATGAAAGCTCTTATTTCCAAGGAAATGTTCTTACAAGCACTGCTGTGAAAGATCAGAAAAAACACACTGCTTCCATAAGTGACTTAGAAATCCAGGCTTCCTATGATGTTGATAATTTTGACATAGATGACTTCGATGATGATGATGACTGGGAAAATATAATGCATAATTTAACAGCCAGCAAGTCTTCTACAGCTGCCTACCACCCTATCAAGGAGGGTGGGCCACTCAAAGCAGCACTGGAGAGGAGTTCCTCAGCCAACACAAACTGTCTTCCAGTGGCGTCTACTGCTCAGAATAAATGTTCTTCAGAATCAATTCACAATTACACTGGTAAGATTAAAATAAATCGAATGCTTAAATATTATAGGAAAACAACACTGTCCAAATAGGAATTGTATAAGAAGGAGCACAGCAAGCCATTATTGCCTGAAAACCACATTGTTTCTATGCAAATTTATACTGATAATATGAATTACAAATCACAATTTCAAAAGCAAGTTGCTCTTTTGTCTCTGTAACAGCTGTAGTTTTATAAAATGTGTAATTATAATCTATTGTAGTAGAGCTCTAAAGTCATTAAAAATGTGCTTTGCCTTTAAATTAGCATGTTTTAGTCCCTCAGACAATAGCACTTATGAGGGTCAAGTTTTTAACGAAGTTGCGATAGGCATTAAAGAAAAATTTATGTATTAAAAACCTTTTTTTTTGGAGAGGCGAAGGGGGAAATGTGCTTATTTTTTGGAATTCTGGGTTGATGAGAAATGATTGATTTGTAAAGTAAAGAAATATATTTTATGTCTTAAAATATAGGACAATCTAAGGAGGATATGAAGTTAAAAATTTCTTAAAGCAATCACATTACTTCTCTTGGCCTTCACCTTCATTCGTTCATTCATCATGGCTCACTGTGAGCCATGTACTGTGCTGGGTTCTGCTAATACTATAAAAATGCTGGGAGTGGTAGCGCACGCCTGTAATCCTAGTACTTAGGAAGACAGGAGGACTAGAGGTTCAAGACTAGCCTCGGCAACTTAGTGAGATCCTCAGCAACCTACCAAGACTATGTTTCAAAATAAAAAATAAAAGTTGGGTGTAATGGCGCACACTTGTAATCCCAGTACATGGGAGGCTAAGACAAGAGGATCGCAGGTTCAAGACCAGCCTCATTTACTTAGTGAGACCCTGTTTCAGAATAAAAAATAAAATAGGGCTGGAGGTGTAGCTCAGAAGTAGAATAACCCTGGGTTCAACTCTCAGTACTGAAAAAAAAAAAACAAAACAGATTTGAGGAGCCAGGTGTGGTTGGTGCATGCTTGTCATCCCAGTACTTGGGAGGCTGAGACAAAGGATCACAGGTTGGAGGGCAGCCTCAGCAAGTAGTGAGACCTTCATCAACCTAGTGAGGTCCTGTTTCAAAATAAAAATAAAATAGGGCTGAGGTGTAAATCAGAGGTAAAATGCCCATGGGTTCAATCCCCAGTACCACACACACACACACACAAATACGTCTGGGGTGTAGCTGAGAGGCAAAATGCCCCTGGGTTCAATCCTCAGCATCCCTCCCGCAACTATCAAGAAGAATAACAAGTAGTTCCTGCCCTCTTGGAGCTCAC
Source organism: Graphiurus murinus (assembly GCA_004027655.1). Classification (NCBI taxonomy): domain Eukaryota; kingdom Metazoa; phylum Chordata; class Mammalia; order Rodentia; family Gliridae; genus Graphiurus; species Graphiurus murinus. Next base: position 31,036 of record PVLC010016377.1, on the reverse strand, counting down.
AGTTTAATGAAATGCAATCTTAGAGGAGTGAATTTAGCTACTGTAAAAGATCTAGAGTAAAGCCAAAATTAATTTTAAAACCTTACATCAGCCCTATAAAGTTATCATAAAGTGTTTTTAACTGAAACAAGTGTACGTGTGCAAAGTTTTATAAACTACATCTCTCCCTATTTTTGCCATTGATGACTTCATACCTCAGAGGTTGTTCTCACAGTTACGCCATTGACCTTTAAAATAGTCATTAATGGATTTATTTTGGTATCATGTTAGAATGTGTCATACTTGATGTTTGCAATTATCTTCGAGCCAGTTGAGTGTTGGGGGAGAGTAGCTGCCAGGGCTGGTGTGAGGACCTCTGTTCGCCGATGGGCTGGCATTGTCCCTGCAAGGATGCAGAGCAGGGCAAGTGTGAGCGACATAGTGAAGGGGATCTGAGCAGTCCACGTGACTGGGAAAGCTGCGACACCATTCACAGAAACGGGAGGTAGTCAAATTGGAGAAAGCTCAGGAGGGCTATTGTAAGCCTTGTTGACCTTAAAGTGTTGAGAAGTCATTCAGGTACCGTCTTGCAGACAAGTGGGGGTGTGTACAGGATGGGAATGTAGGGGGCTGTCAGGAGTGATCTAGGCATTCTCTGAGCATGGGTTACTTTTAAGATCCTAGGATTAGGAAAATTCCAGAAAACTGTGTTTCCAGGTACCTGGAATACTCCCAAATTTAAGATGCAGGAGGAAAAATGGAGCCAGAAAAGGGAATTTAAAGCCAGTAGAGCAGTAGAGGGGCTCAGGGTGTAGCTTCTTCTAACCTGTAGGAGGCTCTAGGTTCAATCCCCAGAAATAAATAAATAACAAATGCAAAGCAAGTGGAGGGGTGGGATACAGCTCAGTGGTAAAGTGTTGGCCTGTTGTGCTTTAGACCCTGAGTTTGAGTGCCAGCACCACAAAAAAATAAAAATAAAAATATAGCAAGAAGAAAATCTATGGTTGTCTTGAAAATCAAGAATAGGAAGGAGGGAATAAATAGTGGTGATTTGGGTGTAGAAGTCTAAGGAAGACTTCACTGGAACCCTCAGGATTCTCTGAGACTTGTAGGAAAGGAAACCCCATGGGCCATGAAGCTTGCTGTAGGGAACGGTGTGCCGGTGATTCTGCAGGGATCGGGTCCATGCTAAAACTATTGTTACATTAATGCCCGGATTTCTCTTAACATTAATTATTTTTGTAGACAAGTTGGCGCAAAATTTGGCATCCAGAAATCTGAAACATGAGCGTTTCCAAGGTCTTAGTTTTCCTCATACAAAAGAAATGATGAAGATTTTTCATAAAAAGTTTGGCCTGCATAATTTTAGAACTAATCAGCTAGAAGCGATCAATGCTGCACTGCTTGGTGAAGACTGTTTTATCCTGATGCCCACTGGTATGTATTTTTAGATAGGAATTGGCAGGAATCCATTGGCAGATGTTAAATGAAAGCCCTTTAATAGAAATAAAAAGATTACCTACACAGTATCTCTATCATTTAGGGACCTCTTAAGCCTCCAGTGCCATAGTAAGAAACGCACCACCCCATATTCTCTGTTCTAGTTGTTGTCATGATGAAGTTTATAGCCCTTTAGGAATTTTAACTCAAAGCTCATTGTGTTGGCTTGATCTGGAATTTTCCTTTTTTTCCTAATCTAAATAAGCAGGAAAGCGAACAAAAAAGTCACTGTCAGAGACCATGACCATTTCTGGCAGTTTATTGGATACAGTCTCATGTTGCATGGTGGGTAATATCTTCAGCTCCAGGGTAATGGCCTGAGCTTACACGTTACTCTGCCGCTTACAGGTGGTGTGGTCATGGGCAAGGCACCTGGACCTGTTTCCTTCGTGGGCAGCAATGGGGATGGTAATAAAGTATCTGCTTCACAGAGTGTGATGGGGACTAAATGAGAAGCATTTGGCGCAGCATTTGTTCTTGGACACAGTTCTGAGGAGTCCATGACTTTGCACTGTAGTACTTAAAGCTTGAAACAGCTGTGATTGGTAGTTATCCACATAACGATATTAAGTAAGCAGTTGGGTAAAAGCAGGGTATAGCCAGGCATGGTGGCACACACCTGCATTCCCAGTACTTGGGAGACCAAGACAGAAGGATTGCAGGCTCCAGGCCAGCCTCAGTGGCTTAGAGAGACCCTGTTTCAAAATAATATCAGTCTGGGTGTAGCTGAGAGGTAGAATACCTCTGGGTTCAATCCCCAGCACCAAAAAAAAAAAAAGTTTGGCTCATTCAGTATTACAAATTATTGACACCAATGGGCAGTATCACTTGGTGTTCTATTAATTATTTTGAATATTTTTGTGATTTCCTTTGTAATTTTTACCTTCATGCTCTTGAGATAGAAGCTGACAGAGATCTCGTCATGTCTCTTTCAGGAGGTGGTAAAAGTTTGTGTTATCAGCTACCAGCCTGTGTTTCTCCTGGGGTCACTATTGTCATTTCTCCCTTGAGATCACTGATAGTAGATCAAGTCCAAAAGCTGACTTCCTTGGATGTAAGTTATAACATAAAAGCACTAATAAGACTGTGCCTTTGAAACAATTATATTTTAGTACTCTAGATAACCTTTTTATTAAATAGTTCATGAATTATACAAATCAAGGATAGCAGTAAAGTTGTACAGTTAAGCACAAGTGTGAAAATTCTGATCCAACCTGGTGTGGTGGCGCACGCTTGTAATCCCAGCATTTGGGAGGCTGAGACCGGAGGATCCGGGTTCGAGGCCAGCCTCAGCTACCTAGTGAGGCACTCTGCAACTTAGTGAGACCCTGTTTCAAAATAAAGAATAAAAAATAGGGCTGGGGGTATAGCTCAGAGGTAGAATGCCCCTGGGTTCAATCCCCAGTACCACAAAAAAAAAAAAAAAAAAAAAAAAAAAAAAAATGATCCAGATAACTGTAATTCAGTCTGATTTTTTTTCTTCTACAAGAATGTATTTTAGTAAGAACTTTTAACCCATATTTTGGTAATGTAAAAGGGCTTTTGTTTTTCACTACTGCCAGAGCAGCATAGTTCTCTTTCCCTTATGTCTTAAATTGCATCCACATGTGTGTGTCCATGTACATATGTCTTGCTTCCTTGTGGCTGAGTTTAAGGAAGTATATGACTACATTCTACTAAGTTCTTTATGTTGTTATCAGCAGAATTGGTTGCACGGATCTGGGCATGGTGGCGCACGCTTGTAATCCCAGTACTAGGGAGGCTGAGACCAGGATCCAGGTTCTCGACTAGCCTCAGCTACTTAGTGAGGCCCTCTGCAACTTAATGAGACCCTGTTTCAAAATAAAGAATACTAAATAGGAGCCGGGCGTGGTGGTGCACGCTTGTAATCCCAGCATTCGGGAGGCTGAGACCAGAGGATCCAGGTTCGCGGCCAGCCTCAGTTACCTAGTGAGGCACTCCGCAACTTAGTGAGACTCGGTTTCAAAATAAAGAATAAAAAAATAGGGCTGGGGGTGTAGCTCGGAGGTAGAATGCCCCTGAAATCAATCCCCAGTACCGCAAAAAAAACAAAACAAAATAGGGCTGGGGGTGTAACTCGGAGGTAGAATGCCCCTGGGTTCCACCCCCAGTACCACACACACACACAAAAGAATTGGTTGCAGGGTTATGGGTTGCTGCACTTCACCAAGACCATTGGTTTGATTGTTTTTCTGAGGAATGTCAGGTTTTAGCCATTGTTTATGACCCTTTTATCATGCTATGCCTTAGAACCTGAAAGATATATGTACCTAAAAAAACAAAATACAGCTGTACATTAGCACTCAAAACTTTTGGATGCTAAATTCATACTTATCTTATTTAAAGATATAAAAAGTAAAGCAAGAAAAGAAAGTAAACAATGGGAGGGCTATTTTGAGTTATGCTTAACAAAGGATTTTTTAAAATATGTATACTGATTATTTATTATGATGAGATAAATTTCCTTTGATAGGTTTAATATATGACATATAAAGTATTTATAAAACCTAAAGATAAATGTAATCTTGGACAGATTAGTGTATAAAGTTTAAATTGTTTTTTACTTTTGCCCTTAGATTCCAGCTACATATCTGACAGGTGATAAGACTGACTCAGAAGCTACAAGTATTTACCTACAATTATCAAAGAAAGACCCAATCATAAAACTTCTGTATGTTACTCCAGAGAAGGTTTGTGTATTTCTATCATTTTTCAAGTACAATATTAAAGGCCACTAGAATCGTGTGTGTGTGTGTGTATGTGTATTTATTTGTTTATTTATTTATTTTGGTGGTACTGGGGATTGAATCCAGGGACATTCTACCTCTGAGCTATATCCACAACCCTACAACCCTTTTTTTTTTTTTTTTTTTTTTTTTTTGCAGTACTGGGGATTGAACTCAGGGGCATTCTACCTCCAAGCTATACCCCCAGCCCTAGTTTTTATTCTTTATTTTGAAACCGGGTCTCACTAAGTTGCGGAGTGCCTCACTAGGTAGCTGAGGCTGGCCGCGAACCCGGATCCTCCGGTCTCAGCCTCCTGAATGCTGGGATTACAAGCATGCGCCACCATGCCCGGCTCCCAGCCCTATTTTTTATTCTTTATTTTGAAACAGGGTCTCAGTAAGTTGCAGAAGGTCTCACTGAGTTGCTGAGGCTGGCCATGAACCTGCGATCTTCCTGTCTCAGCCTCCTAAGTAAAGTACTGGAATTACAAATATGTGCCACCATACCCAGCTTCAATATCATTTTTGGTAGCAAAGGAAAACCTCAGATTATTCTCCTTTCATCTAAACAGTTTCTGTTTCCTCCTTCATGAGTTTGACATTTTTGAAATATAAAGGTCAGCTGTTTAGAGAACTGCCCCTCAGCTTGAGTGTATCTGAGGTTTGCTCCTGATTAGATTCACGTTATTCATGTTGGCAGGACTACCACAGGCATGGTGGTAGGTTCCCATGTGTGCTACCAGGAGGCTCTCGGCATGGACTCATTCTCCTGTGTTTTGTTTTTTGGTACTGGGGATTGAACTCAGGGGCATTCTACCTCCGAGCCACACCCCTAGCCCTATTTTTTATTCTTTATTTTTTAAACAGAGTCTCACTAAGTTGCGACGGGCCTCACTAGGTAGCTGAGGCTGGCCACGAACCCGGATCCTCCTGTCTCAGCCTCCCAAATGCTGGGATTACAAGCATGTGCCACCACTCCCGGCTCTCATTCTCCTGTTGATGCTGGGTAACTGGTCATGTGGTTACAGCAGTACTGGCCAGACTGGTCCACTGTAGTTACTCTGTTTTTTTTCCAGCTTTGTAATTAGTAGACACTGTTGTGGGATACTTTGAGACCATGGACATACATATCCTATTAGGCATCAAAGTTTTACCCACAAGTTTTAACAGCTATTGATTCTTCCCCAAATCAGTTCTTACTAAATAGATGCCAGATTTTGATTTTATTAATTTAGTTGGCATTCTACCACAAGGCAGAACATCCTTATGGATATCCCACATACTTCTTTTTATCAATATGAGCTCATAGATTCTTAATTGACTTAGTGAGTTGCAATGAACCGTCATTATGTTTTTATTTATTTAATTAATTAATCAATTTATTTATGGTGAACCCAGGGACATTCTACCTCCAACTACACCCCAGCCCTTTTTTTTTGTTGTTGTTGTTGTTTTCAGTACTAGGGATTGAACCCAGGGACATTCTACCTCCGAGCTACACCTCAAGTCCTATTTTTTATTCTTTATTTTGAAACAGGGTTTCACTAAGTGCAGAGGACCTCACTAAATAGCTGAGGCTGGCTGCAAACCTGAAGTTCTTCTGTCTCAGCCTCCCAAGTACTGGGATTACAAGTGTGCGCCACCATGCCAGCTCCCCCTAGCTCTTCTTATTTCTATTTTGAAACAGTCTCGATAATTTCCTAAGGCTATCCTTGAACCTGCAGTACTCCTTTCTCAGCCTCCCAAGTACTGGGATTATAAGTGCACTACCACACCTGGCTCATTTTGTGTTTTGACATTCTAATTATCCTAGATTTGACCAGTGAAAAAGCTCCATTATGCTGGCTTCTGTGCTCTTTTTACATGTCTCTTTCAAGAAATGGGTGCCCGGTGTGCTTGCTGCTACTGAATGTCATTGTTTCTAGACCTGCCGTGGAAAAAGTTATAAAGTATATACATACATACATACATACATACATACATACACACATATATCAATATATGTAATATATATACACATATGTAATTTCCCTAAATGCATGTATATACATAAACATACTCTGTACCCCTGTTACAAATATAAACATGTGGTGGTGGGCTTCAGATGTATTGAGGCATAAAAAAGTTTTAGAATCACTGACCTAATAAGTTGTTTGCTGAATGTGGGAGAACATTCTAAAATGTCTGATATTCTATTTTCTATTACTTCTGCTATTCTCTTCCTAGATTGAAGCACGAGCCAATTCTGTATTAATATTTAAGACAGCTTAATTGTAGTGGAACATAAAGACAACAGGATCAATCCGGCGATATGTTTAAATGTCTCGTCTGTTTCTGGTCTAGGTCTGTGCAAGTAACCGGCTCATTTCCACTCTGGAGAATCTGTATGAGCGGAAGCTCTTGGCACGTTTTGTTATTGATGAAGCACATTGTGTGAGTCAGGTGAGTGCTGCTTTGATATCTTAGAATAGCAGTAAATATATGCTACCAGTAATGTGTTATATCTCCAAAACTGAGGAAAACCCACATTGAGTGAACTACCGTGCTGTTTCACTGAAGAATAAAAGATTGTTATGTATACCAGTATTGGCTTTTCCTAAGGAGGAACCAAATAATCTGAAAAGTGGTATTTTTTTCCAACTAGTGGGGACATGATTTTCGTCAGGATTACAAAAGAATGAATATGCTTCGTCAGAAGTTCCCTTCTGTTCCAGTGATGGCTCTTACAGCCACAGCAAATCCCAGGGTACAGAAGGACATCCTCACTCAGCTGAAGATTCTCAGACCTCAGGTGTAAGTAGATTAAAGTCATGTATTTTAAAAACCCTAGGGTAGAGTTGCTGCACGTAAGAATAGTCTCTGACGCCACAAATCCCAAAGCTCAGGTTGTGCCTGAGGCCAGCTAAGCCACAGCATTTGGGACTCGGAGCCAGGATGTGTTCTTGAATCCTCAAGTGATTCTAGCGTGCGGCAGAGTTTGGAACCCAAGCCCTAGGGCTTCTCTTCATTATCAAAGTTAAAACTATCCCAGCGTCTACTTTGGAACTGGGGGTAAGTCGCCTGCTGCACCTATGGGTGCTGGTATTGTCCCAGTAACAAACTACCTTTTATTTTTCTCCTTTTGGCCTCCATATATCCCAGAGTATACAAAAAGGTCAGGTGACCCTGCTTGGTCATTTTCTCCTGAAATCTCAGTTTTTTGTCTTCACTTTAGCAGCAACATACTTGTTGCCACCAAATTCATAATTATTAAGTAACAGAAAATCACTGTCAAAATTATTCCCACATATGTATCTAAATCGTACTGAAATTTTTTTTTTTTTTTTTGCGGTACTGGGGATTGAACTCAGGGGCATTCTACCTCTGAGCTACACCCCCAGACCTATTTTTTTATTCTTTATTTTGAAACCGAGTCTCACTAAGTTGCGGAGTGCCTCACTAGGTAGCTGAGGCTGGCCTCGAACCCGGATCCTCTGGTCTCAGCCTCCCGAATGCTGGGATTACAAGCGTGCGCCACCACGCCCGGCGTACTGAATTATTTTATACCTCAACCTGAGTTTCTAGAGGCATACATTTTTTAGTTTATTCATTTTGCATATATTTATTTTATTTAATGTGTTTGTGAGCCTAGGTTAAAATATTTTTTTCTGGCGAGGCATGGTGGCACACGCCTGTAATATCAGTACTGGGGAGGCTGAGACAGAGGATTATAGGTTTGTAGTCAGCCTCAGCAATTTAGTGAATCCCTCTGCAACTCAGTGAGACCCTGTTTTAAAATAAAAGAATAAAATAGAAGTAAGCCAGGCATTGTGACACATGCTTATAATCCCAATACTTGGGAGGCTGAGACAGGAGGATTGCAGGTTTGAAGCCAGCCTCAGCAACTTAACAAGACCCTATTTCCAAATAAAATCAATAAAATAGGTCTAGGGGGGTAATAGCACACGGATAGAAGGCCCCTGGGTTCCAACACCAGAACCACAAATAAATAAATAAATAAATAATAGGGCTGAGGGTGAAGCTTAGAGATAGAATGTCTATGGGCTCCATCCCCAGTAACACACACACACACACACACACACACACAAATTTCTTCTAATTTATTAGCAGACTCTTTGAAGTATATCCATCATTAACATGGAAAGCCTGAAGGGACAATAATGAAACAGAATATTAGGGTGAATAATACTTGGGAGACTGAAACAAGAAGATCAAAGGTTTGAGGCCAGCCTTAGCAACTTAGACTGTGTTTCAAAATAAAAAATAGAGCCGGGCGTGGTGGCGCACGCTTGTAATCCCAGCATTTGGGAGGCTGAGACCGGAGGATCCAGGTTTGAGGCCAGCCTCAGCTACCTAGTGAGGTACTCCGCAACTTAGCGAGACCCAGTTTCAAAATAAAGAATAAAAAATAGGGCTGGGGGTATAGCTCGGAGGTAGAACGCCCCTGAGTTCAGTACCGCAAAAAAAAAAAAATTTTTTTTTTTAAAGCACAGCTTTTGTTCACAAAAGTAAAAATAAGCTAGGCAGGGTAGCGTATGTTTGTAGTGGCAGGTACTTAAGAGGTCAAGACAGGGGGATCACTTGAGTTCATGAGTTCAAAACCAGCCTGGGCAACATAGTGATACCCCATCTTTGTGTGTGTGTGTGTGTGTGTGTGTGTGTGTGTGTGTGATACAAAGAAATGGACAATTTGGCTCTATAAATAGTGTAAAAAGTAAAAATAACAACAATATCTCTCAGAGTTATGAGCAGGACTAAAAGTTTCACATGGGGGGGGGGTCGTGAGATTAAGATAGCTGTAACAGCCTTTGCAGATAGAGTTGGCAGCTTCTAAGTTATCTTATCTAAAACATGGAACTCAAGCCCTTTGAGTTTCTTCCAACCTTTAAGTTGTTTGGTTCCAGGCTAAAGTATCTTGTTGTTGTGTTGTTGATAGCACTTTTATATAGCACTAATAACCACACTCAAAGCAAGAATTTTAGAGTCCTCAGACTTTCATGTGTGTTATCACAAAATTTATAATTAAATATTTTAATTTAATTTCACTTGCAGAGAAGTGTTTGTATAAAATTTGTGGGGAAAGAGAGCTTTTGCTTCCATAATTGATATGTATTGAAATACTGTTTAAGATGCCATACCTTGGGTTCTAATAAATAATTATGCTACAGATTTGTTTTTACAAGTACTACATTGATCTGTAAATTTTTTTTCCTTCTCTAACAGGCACTGTTTTTAGCCTTTTTCCATCTGTTTATGCCAGATGCAATCTACTGGGGGTTTCTTGTTTCTTTTTGTTTTTGTTTTTTGTCTTTTTGCTGTGCTAGAGGTCAAACCCGAGGGCCTTGTACATGCCAGGCAGGTGCTCTCCCACTGAGCTACATCCCAGGCCCCTCCCCTTTTCTTTAATTATGTTAATTGGCAAAAACAAAGCTAAAAGAAATCATATCAATTTCCTTTACTTTTGAATAACTTTTTTAAAAGTAGGATCTGTGATTTATGTTTGAGTAAACAGTGCATGTATTTATTTAGAGACAGGCACCTCAAATCTCTTTCCCTGGTGCCATGGGAAAGCAAGATTGTACATCTCTGGATGCTAGCACATGGCACCGCCTGCACAGTTGGCCCTCAGGGAGTGAGTGCGTGAGTGAGACTCGAGAAGTCTGGTGAATGTGTGAATTTGGGCACGTCTGTTGACTCCTGATATACTTGGTACTTCTGCATTTGGGAGGGCACAAATCCTGTTGTAGAAGTATATATATATATGGCTGGGGGTATAGCTTGGAGGTAGAATGCCCCTGGGCTCAGTCTCCAGTACCCCTCCAAATAAATAAAGTAAAAATAATTCTTAGGCATAAAGTTTGAGAATGTGTTTCTGAATGAGATAAGATTTTTTGTTTTTCAATTCACATATCTACAAATGAACTGAATCAGTTCATGTTTCTTATTTTTATAGATGTAAGCACTGAGAAATGTTGCTTACATAAACATGGAGATGGGAATGGAAGACATTTTATTGTGGCAGTAATACTCAATTATTTGAATTCCTTCTAAAGTATATGCCAAAATTACATCATGATCTGTCATCAAAAATTATTTTTAATGATCTATCAGCTGACAGCTCAATTAGGCCCGCCAAATTTTGTGGGAGGCAAAGAATTGGAAACTATTTTACTGGCAAAATAAGCAAGATCATTAGTTATTCACTTTATTTTTTCTGGGAAATAGACCCTTAAAAAAGCTTTAGTAGGACTTATTTAATGACTATTAAGTATTCTTGTTACTCTTTCAACAAGAACCCTGTATCCAATATATTTGAAAGATTTGGGGAAATCAAAATCTTGTTAGTTTCAGTACACCGTTTCAAATGATTTTTTTTTTTTAGCGTGGAACTGGGTATTGAACCCAGGGGCATCCTATTTCTGAGCTACATCCCCAGCCCTTTGTTTTATTCTTTATTTTGAAACAGGGTCTCACTAAGTTGTGGAGGACCTCACTAAGTAGCTGAGGCTGGCCACAAACCAATCCTCCTGTCTCAGCCTCCCAAGTACTGGGATTACAAGTATGCACCACCATGCCCGACTCAAATGATGTTTTTGACAAAATTCTTTTATTGTGTGATATACTTTTTAAAAAAGTTGTCAAAACTTTGTGGTTATAGATTAGCTCTTCTAAATAATGAGAAGTGACTGACATATAACCTAATTAGTGCCAGTTTTCACTGCCAAACCAGCCCACCAGCTGAAATTTATTTCCTTATATAAAACACTTCTGTCTTCATTTTTCTTTTCTTTTCTTTTTTTTTTTTTTTGCGGTACTAGGGATTGAACTCAGGGGCATTCTACCTCCGAGCTACACCCCAAGCCCTATTTTTTATTCTTTATTTTGAAATCGAGTCTCACCAAGTTGCAGAGTGCCTCACTAGGTAGCTGAGGCTGGCCGCGAACCCGGATCCTCCAGTCTCAGCCTCCCGAATGCTGGGATTACAAGCGTGCGCCACCACGCCCGGCTCTGTCTTCATTTTTCAATTCACATAAACTATTTAGCAAACATCCTTAGGACAGCTTTCTCAATTCCGAAAGCAACAGAAGCTTACTTATTTTTCACTTTTTTTGGCAGTACTAGGGATTGAACCAGAGCATTCTACCTCTACACCCCTGGCCCTTTTTTACTTTTTTTTTTTTTTTTTTTTTTGTGCAGTACTTGTGATTGAACTCAGGAGCATTCTACCTCAGAGCTAAACCCACAGCCCAATTTTTTATTCTTTATTTCAAAACAGGGTCTCACTAAGTAGCTGAGGCTGGCTGCGAATCTGCAATCCTCCTCTGTCAGCCTCCCAAGTACTGGGATTACAAGTGTGTGCCACCACGCCTGCACTTTCAACTGACACTCTTGGACTCCGTGGACGTGGTAATATTTTAACTGCAGCGTCCAGCACAACCTTACTCACAATACAGTAGAATCTAGAACTGTTATTGTGATTGTTTTACAGTGCTGAGGATTGAATTTAGGGCCTCATGCATGCTAGGAAGCCCTAAACCACTGAGCCACACCCCAACACCAGAGTTGGTGTTTGCTTTTGGTGCTGAGTATTGAGCTCAGAGGCATGAGCACTTCTGAGTTATAGACCTAGCCCTTTTTTATTTTGAAACAGTATCTCATTAAGTTGCTGAGGCTGACCTTGAACCTGCAATCCTCTTTTCTCAACCACACAAGTACTGTGATTACTGGTGTGCATCTATAATCCCAGTACTTGGAAGACTGAGACAAGGAGGATTGCAGGTTCAAGGTCAGCCTCAGCAACTTAGTGAGACTCTCATCAACCTAGTGAGACCCTGATTCAAAATAAAAATAAAATAGGGCTAGGGGTATAGCTTGGAGGTAAGAGTGCCTCTAGTTCAATCCCCAGTACCATACACAAAAAAAATACCTTAACTGAACTGAGATATAATTCACACACTATAAAATTCATCACTTTATAAACTACAGTTTAGTGGGTTTGGTATTTTCCCAGAATTATACACACATTTCCACAATCTAAATTTAGAATCCTTTTTTTTGTGTATGGTACTAGGGATTGAACCCCAGGGGCATTCTACCTCTGAGGTACACCCCCAGCCCTTTTTTTTATTTTTGAAACAGAGTCTCACTACTTGCTGAGGCTGTCTTCGAATCTGCGATGCTCCTGTCTCAGCCTCTCAAGTACTGGGATTACAGGTGTGTGCCGCCACACCCGGCTTCTTAGAATACTCTTCTTACCCCCCAGAAGAAATCTGTACTTATTAGTGTCACTCCTGTTCTCCCCTTCTTATTTGTGCCTGGTTTCTCTCGCTGAGTGAACATGGTGTTTGCAAGGACCATTCGGATGGTGACGTTGATCTGGACTGCTTTTTTGTGTGTGGTGCTGAGTGGTGCTGAGGATCGAGTCCACAGCCTCACAAGTGCTAGCCAAGCACTTTACCACTGAGCTATACACCCAGCCCTCCCCCCCCACACACACATACACTTCATCTTTATGTTTGAATAATATTCCTTGGTACAGATCTTCCCATTCTATTTATCCATTCATCCATTGATGGGAACTGTCTCTAACTTGATATCTGGTAATTCCTAACATCCTATTTTCTAATATGCAAAGTAAGATGTGTTACATGTAATAAAGTCTGGAGGTCTATCTGCTTTTCCATTGTAACACATTGTATGATTGTTGCTCTTAATTAGTTACCCACAGTCCTTTTGTTCTAGAGATATTTTGTCTTGGCTTTAATTAGATTTGTGATCTACAGCTTTATGTTCTAATCTCATATCACTTTATTACTTTTAGTAAAAGTAATTTATTTGACTAAATTAACTAGCAAACAGTTCTAAGTTTTTTAATTATGTCACAAATTAAAAAAAAAAAAAAAAAAGATCATGTTCCAGATTTTTTTTTTTTTGCAGTACTGGGGATTGAACTCAGGGGCATTCTACCTCCGAGCTATACCCCCAGCCCTATTTTTTATTCCTTATTTTGAAACAGGGTCTCACTAAGTTGCGGAGGGCCTCACTAGGTAGCTGAGGCTGGCCGCGAACCTGGATCCTCCGGTCTCAGCCTCCTGAATGCTGAAATTACAAGCGTGCGCCACCACGCCCGACCCAGATGTTTTTAATAACAGTTTTATTGATATGTAATGCACATACCATACAGTTAACATAAGTATACAATCCAGGTTTTGGTATATTTAGAGTTATTCACCATTACCACAGTTTTAGAACATTTTATCGCCCTCCAAAAAACGTCCTTTTAGCCAGGCACAGTGTCACACTCCTGTAATTCCAGTACCTGGAAGGCTGAAACAGGAGGATCGCAGGTTCCACATCAGCCTCAGCAACTCAACAAGACTCTTAGCAACCTAGTGAGACACTGTTTCAAAATAAAAGATTAAAAAGGCCTGCGGGATGAATGCCTCTGGGTTCAATCCCCAGTATTCCCCCACCCAAAAGAAAAGAAAAAAAAGAACATCTTACCTATTAGCAATCCCATCTTCTTTTCCTTCACATCTCCCTGCCGGCCCTAGACAACCACTAATCTGCCTTCTATGTATAGAATTATTCTCAATATCTCATGTAAACACAATCTTTCAGAATGTGATCTTTTGTGGCTAATTGCTTTTACTTAGCATAATGTTTTCAAGGTTTGTTTTTGAGTAATATTCCACTTATAGGTACACTGCATCTCTTTATCAGCTGATGGATACTAGGGTTCTTTCCATTTTTTTGGCTACTATGAATAATGATGTTATGAGCATACATGTACAAGGTTTTGTGTGGACAGCTGTTTTTATTTCTCTTGGGTATATATATACCGGAGAGTGGAGTTTTAGGCTCCTGGTAAAGCAGCGGCACCAGTTTGCATTCCCACCAGCAATGTATGTGAGGACCCCTTCCTCCACATCCTTCCCAACACTTGCTTTGTACTCTTTTTTACCAAAGGCCTTTTTTTTTTTTAAATGAATAAAACACTTTTCTGAAATTAAAGTGTAGTTTAAAATGGAAGGGGGGGGGTCATAAGGCCATTTTTGCACAGGCCTCGCCACATTCACATCAGTAGGGAGACATGTCAGGCACCGTTCCCAACTTATACCTAACTCAGCTCAAAAGATTGGGAGGTTTTCTTCATCATTTGTATTCTGAGCAGGATGTGTTTATGCCATAACTTTGGCAGGACTATGGTTTCTTTTGCTGTAGCATTGATCGTAAATAATTATCTGAGAATGATCTGAATAGGCCTTGGAGGGTCAGGGATGGGCAGGACTGGGGGGTACAGCGCACGCTTAGCATGCATGAGGCCCTGACTTCAATCCCCAGCACACAAAACATGACCAGTGGATGTGTCGGTCTTTTATCTACCACCTTTTTTGCCACAATCTGCTACATATTCCTCTACCATTTGAAGCACTAGAAGAATTCTATTACATACATATAAATTATGTGACAGCTGGGTTGGGGTTTTTTTGTTTGTTTTTGTGGTACTGGGGATGGAACCCGGGAGCTTTCTACCACCAGGCTACACCCCCAGCCCTGTTTGATTTTTTATTTTTGATTTTTTTTTTTTTTTTTTTTGGTGGTACTGGGGATTGAACCCGGAGGCATTCTACCTTCAAACTACACCCCCAGCCCGATTTTATTTCTTATTTTGAAACAGGGTCTCACTAGGTTGCTGAGTCTCACTACTTGCTGAGGCTGTCCTCGAACCTGTGATCCTCCTGTCTCAGCCTCCCAAGTACTAGGATTACAAGCATGCGCCACTACTTCCAGCTTTTCCTGTTTGATTTTTTTATTTTGAAACAGGGTCTCACTAAGTTGCTGAAAGCCTCACTAAGTTGCTGAGGCTGGCGGTGAACCTGTGATCATCCTGTCTCAGCTTCCCAAGTACTGGGATTATAGGCATACGCCACCATGCCGGGCTCAAGAGCTAGTTTTGAAGTTTTGTTTTCTGGTTTTTTTTTTTTTTTTTTGCCCAACTGGGGATTGAACTCAGGGGCATTCTATCTCCATCTGTACGCCCAGCCCTATTTTTTATTCTTTATTTTGAAACAGAGTCTCACTAAGTTGCTGAGGCTGACTGCAAACCTGTGGTCCTCCTGTCTTAGCTTCCCAAGTACTGGGATTACAATCATGTACCACCACACCTGCCTGAAGTATCGTTTAAAGTAGTCAGAGCTGAGTGTGGTGGTGCACGCTTGTAATCCCAATACTTGAGAGGCCGAGACAGGAGGACCACAGGTTCTCGGCCAGCCTCTGCTACATAGTGAGGCCCTCCGCAACTTAGTGAGACCCTGTTTCAAAATAAAGAATAAAGAAATATAGGGCTGGGGGTTTAGCTCAGAGGTAGAATGCTCCTGGGTTCTATCCTCGGTACCACAAAAAAATAAAATAAAAATAAATAATTAAAATAAAGTAGTCAGGCCAAGCATAAGACTGTTTCAAAAGAAAAAAAAAGTAGGGCTGGGGTGTAGCTGGGAGGTAGAATGCCCCTCAGTTCAATCCCAATGCCACAAAAATAAATCTCAGAGTGATGCATTCTATAATCGTAGTCAGGGATGAAGCAACATGTGAGGTGAAAATCTTCACTCCTACCACCCTACTCAGTGCAGTTGAGATCACAACCCCCCAGGGGCCGATACCATCCCCAGTGTCACTCTCCACCCTTAACAGAAGTAGGTGAAACAGAGATGGGAAGTCCTACCTAGGTTTTCTGGTGCTTTGATTAAAGATAATTTCACCCACACCCATCTTATATTTCAATTTGTTTGCTTTGGTATTCTGGAGGGTTTTTTTGTTTTGTTTTTAATTTTTATTATTCAGCACGGATTTGTTATACATTTCTTGAGTACAACAGGGTTATGAATACATTTACAACATATCAATCATTGTCAGAGCACAATTAGCACCACTTCTTCGTTTTCCACGTATAGCCCACATTCTTAACATAGCTTGGTCAAGCAAACTTTCTAGAGTTATAAGACCATAAACCTTTAGAGTCATATATTTACTTTTTAAGAGGTAGGAGGGTCTTTCATCTACGCATCCTAGGAGCAATCACCAGATTTTGAGACGCCAAAGTAGCCATAGCAGAATAATCAGTATAATTACTCATATATGCAGATTGCAACTGCCAGGAAGGAAAGGGCCCAGCTGGACTCACTCAACTCCCCGTTTTTATTTTAGGATGCATGAAGGACTGTGCCTGTTTTAGGTCGTTTCCTACCAGGTGCATAATCTTACCCGTCATGGGGTCTCCATGAGTCATTCAACAAGCCCTGTCTTAGGTTGATATTGCCCTGAGAAAATCGAACCCGTCATTGACTACCTGGCCCTGTGTGAGGCAGTGCTTGCAGTTTTAGTCCATGTAAATCTGCTCATATACTAACAAAGGCATTGATCACAAGGCGTACAATGAGTGGTAGAATGCATAAGCCTAGAATGACTATTGCTGCTGCTCCTATAACTACTCCCAGCAAGGAGGTAAATGAGGGCCAGGTAGTGACCAAGGCTTGAAGCCGGTCTAAAAATGTCTTAGCTGTTTCTGCCACATTAATAGAAATGGGCTCTGCATTACGAAGATCAAAAATCTATTCTGGAGGTTTTTACCTCCTGGAAGAAGACAGAGGTAAAATTTAGAACAGACGAAAGGGGGTTGATTGGTTGGTGTGTATTTAGAGAGTGGGAGATATTTGTAAAAGGAAAAATGGGGGAAAAGTAGCCGGCAGAGTGTCTAGACTAAAGCGTTCTCAGGTCAGTCTTAAGTACATGTGAAAACGAAGGCTCTGGATGCTTTAAAATTGTCTTTGTGAAGTCCTGGGGGAATGCATACCCCACTTTAGACCGCTGATCTGAAACATGTCGGGGCATGTGGAACTCTGAAAGGAGGCCTAAGCTGAGGGCTCGAGCTGGGGCTCGAGGAGGCAGTGGTGAGGCTGCTGCAGAGGAGGAGAGAAGAGAGCCAGGCGTTCCGGGGGTGGTTCTCACCGCAAGAGCAAAGCAAGGAAGAAGAAGAGGAGGAAAGGTCAGAGAGGGAAGTTGGGAGAGCTCGCTCATGGAGGGTGTTCAGAAGGCCCACCAGCGATGTGGAGTAGAAAGAAGGCAGAGGATGAGGTCTGCAAGATGGCCGCTGCAGATGCCAGACACCCATGGAATCGAGTGGACCCCGCACCTCTCCACCTCTGATCTCCCATCCCTGTGCGCAGGTAGCCTCCTTACCAGGTTCAGTCTGAGGTCATCTTTGTTTCCTTCTCTTGACCCAGGCAAGCCATGTCTTTGTGACTGACCCTTAACTTTGTTCGGCAGTGTTCTCCCTGCTCCTTGCGGATCAAGAGCATTGAAACCTGGAGCAGGGGAGGGCTAGGGACCCTGTAACAATCCTCTCACCCTTCTTTAGTTTTAAAAGCAGGGGTGGGGGAAGCTGGGCGGGATGGCACACACTTGTAATCCCAGTACTTGGGAGGCTGAGACCCGAGGATTGCAGGTTCCCAGCCAGTCCCAGCTACTTAACGAGGCCCTCTGCAACCTAATGAGACCTTGTTTCTAAAATAGGGCTGGGTATGTAACTCAAAAGTAGAATGCCCCTGGGTTCAATCTCCAGTACCACACACACACACACACACACACAAAAGCTGGGGAGGTATCTCATAGGATGGCAGTGGCGAGTCAGCATGGAATTGGTAAACACTGAAATTGGATGTAGGATTAGTTGATTGTTAACGTAAGTATCTTCTGAGAAACTTGCTTTAAGAGGGAGAGAGAGAGGTGAAGTAGAATATATAAGATCAGAAGAATCTGTGTGGGGCAGAGGCGTCCTGGAAATTGAATCCAGAGGCATTCTATTTTATTTTTGTTTTGAAATGGTATCTCTCTAGGTTGCTAGAATCTCACTAAATTACTGAGGCAGGTCTTGAACCTGTGATCCTTCTGTCTCAGCTTGCCAAGTACAAGGTGTGTACTTGGCTCAAAAGAATCCTTTTTTGCTTTTGGAATTGGTGGTCTTAAGACATGTTCTAAGGCAGAAGGGAAGAATCCATAGAAGAGCCTAAAAAATATGAGAGAGCTGGGCGTGGTGGCGCACGCTTGTAATCCCAGCATTTGGGAGGCTGAGACTGGAGGATCCGGGTTCGCAGCCAGCCTCAGCTACTTAGTGAGGCACTCCGCAACTTAGTGAGACCTTATTTCAAAATAAAGAATAAAAAATGGGTCTGGGGCTGTAGCTTGGAGGTAGAATGCCCCTGGGTTCAATCCCCAGTACCAAAAAAAAAAAAAAATACAAGAGAGAAGGTAATGGCAACAACAAGCTCCATCAGGACACAGGAGGACAGAGATGGGTACCAAGAGCAGTGGCCTGAGGAGGGGGAGCACTGGAGTTAGAGTCAGCCACGCTCCCCTTGGGCCCAGAGCTCCTCTGCTGCCCGCTTCTGCTCTTTATGTGCATGAAGTCTGGTTATTTAGCACAGGCAAAACTTGGTGGTCTAAAAATGAGTATATTGCCTCTGATCCTTCCTCCCTCCCTCTTTTTCTTCCTCCCTTTCTTTCTTGTACTGGGGAATGAACCCAGGGGCATTCTACTTCTGAACCACATCCCCAGCCCTATTTTATTTTTTATTTTGAAACAGGGTCTCACTGAATTGCTGAGAGTCTCACAGAGTTGCTGAGGTTGGCTTCAAACCTCTTGTCCCAGCCTCCCAAGTACTGGGATTGCAGGCATGTGCCACCACACCTGGCTTGCCTCTGATTTTCTTAATCACTTAAATAATATTTTTATCATCTCTGTTTCTAATTAACCTCAGCTTGGAGACCAGGCTCCTGATTTGTCTTATCTTTTCTACATGTAGCTCGCTCTCACTCTCGCTCTCGCTCTCAGCATTCTCTGTTTGGTTTGGTTTGGTTTGGATTTTTGGTGTTGGGGATTGAATCCAGGGCCTTGTGCACGCTAAGCACACGCTGTGCCACTGAGCTACACCCCAGCCCTACCCGTG
Source organism: Graphiurus murinus (assembly GCA_004027655.1). NCBI lineage: Eukaryota > Metazoa > Chordata > Mammalia > Rodentia > Gliridae > Graphiurus > Graphiurus murinus. Next base: position 11,805 of record PVLC010016377.1, on the reverse strand, counting down.
TCTTTTCTGTATCCTAACTTTATCAGGTAGTCCCATAGACTTTCTTGACTTAGCACCATTCTTTTTTATTTCTCTCACCTGGCACTGGGGATTAGACTCTGGGGCCTTCTACCACTAAGCTACATCCCCTGCCCCCTTTTTTTTTTTTTTAAATAGGATTGATAAGTTGTGCAGGCCTGGAACTTGTGATCCTCCTGCCTCATCCTCTGGAGTAGCTGGAATCACAGGCATGTGCCACAACATACAGCAGCCATTTCTCTAACCCAAATTCCATTTCAGTGTTATATAAGCCACCAGGGATAGGGATAGTATTCAATTTAAGACAACTCAATTATTAGGCTTGCATTGTGGAAAACCAGTTTAATTTTTGAAGATGGCTGCCTTCGTTCAGGCCACTCTAACAGCAGAACATCATAGGTGAGTGGTGTAAACAGCAGAAACTTATTTCTCATAGTTCTGAAGGCTGGAAAGTTCAAGGTCAGGGGCCAGCAGATCCCTGCCGGTGAGGTCCCTCTTCCTGGTTTGCCTGGTTTCCCATTTTAGCCACACCTAAAAGTAGGGAGGTCTCTGCTTTGATAAGGGCATTAATCTTATTGTGATTCCTCCCTCATGACCTAATTACTTCCCAAAGGCTCCACCTCCTAAGCCATCTGTGGGGGTATGGCTTGGGGGACACATTCAGTCCATGACAATGGCTAACCCTATGTTCTGTGATAATAACTAAAGTTTATGTTTGGCACTTCTTTTAGGTTTAGCATGAGCTTTAACAGACACAATCTGAAATACTATGTATTACCAAAAAAGCCTAAAAAGGTGGCATTTGATTGCTTAGAATGGATCAGAAAGCATCACCCACGTGAGTACAGTCATATGATGGATTATGTCTGAAAGGAATAAATAAAATATCTTTTTTGAACCACAGTAGAAGATAAAAAATGGCATGTTAAATATTTCTTTTTACATTATGATAGCACTAACCTGCTATTTGTAGAGCAGAATATTGTAACTCTTTCAATTCTGAAAATTATAAAATCTCATTTGGTTAGAAAACAATAAGTCTTAACAAAAAAATGTATTTAATACTCCCTCCTACACACCTATATTATAATTCTTGGTTTCAATACCTTTCCTCTGGCTTTTATCAGTGTATGAATAATAAAGCTCTTTGTTTTAGTGCCTTCTACCAAATGTGTTTGCCTTTGAATTATATTAACTAAGATGAGATTCTGAAATTCATAACAGTTTCCATGTAACCCCTTTTCTATATCTTGAGCAGTTTTCCATGGCTTTTACAAATTTAGAAAACACTTTTAATAGTTACAGTATATTTTATTTCACAATCTTCTGTCTTAGTTATTTCAGTAGTGTCCATTAAAATAGTTATAACTTTCAAAATTAACAAAACTTTTGGCATAAGTCCTTATATCACTATTTTATAGGTTAGTTTCCTAGAAGGAAACTGGATCAAAGGTATTTCTAAGGCTCTTGATAAACAAACATATTGCCGTATGTTTTCTGCAAGGTTTATAAGGGAACCATCCCATTTTAGAGCCTGTGTGAAACAGAGCCCAGCATTTGTCTAGGTGCACCTTACCAGCATTAGCAGGTACAGGATTAGAAGTCAGATCTTATTTCCAGGGCACGAATTCCTTGCTTGAATTATTCTGAGTGATCATTCTGTACAGTTAGCGCACTACAGAGATCTATTTATGGTTCATATATTTCTAAGAACATAATGTAAATTGTATTGTGTTTTTATTTATGCTAAAAGTCCTCATTTCTCAATACTGTTCTGGTTTCTTGGCAGATGACTCAGGGATAATTTACTGCCTCTCCCGGCGTGAATGTGACACAATGGCTGACACATTACAGAGAGATGGTCTTGCTGCTCTTGCGTATCATGCTGGCCTCAGTGATTCTGCCAGAGATGAAGTGCAGCACAAGTGGATTAATCAGGATGGCTGCCAGGTAACACTTAAAAATAAGCAAACAAAAGAAATAAACTTTTATAGTATATAAGCAAACTTGCACATATAGAATGCAAGTTGTTTTGGCTTACAGATAAACATCAAAATAAGCTGAAATTGAATCAGTGATATAGTGAATAACTTGAGAATATTGGGGGAGAGACAAAAATTGAGGGGAAAAAAAGAATGCTACTTATAAGGAATAAGAAATAGGGATCTAGCCTTAGATTAAGTACCTAAGGAAGACAACAGGCTAATTGAAAAGGATATGACAGTCAAATGTATTATAAGTAAATTCATAACATATGTATCAAAAATAGGAGGACAGTCTTCAGAATCAGAAGAAGGAACTGGCTGGGCGTGGTGGTGCACACCTATTATCCCAGTGACTCAGGAGGTTGAGGCAGGAAGATGGCAAGTCTAAGGCCGACCCTGTCTCAAAATAAAATAAGAAAGGCTGGGGATGTAGCTCAGTGGTAGATAACCTCTGGGTTCACTTCTCAGAACCACACACACACACACACACACACACACACACACACACACACAGAGTACAAAATCTTAAGCATACAGAAAGAAATTTGAATAGAAAAATACCCCCAAAACAGATTTTCTCAAGTTCTAGAAATCTTTATATTAATGTATTTTACAATGAAAGCGTATATTTTTTAATCTTATTGTTTCTACTCTCAAACTTGCTCGTCCTTATCATCAAGGTAGGTTAGCTTATACCAGATGGACAGGCTTGATCTTGTCAGATTTAGAATAAAACTTGCACTGGGCACAGAGGCATACACTTGGAATCCCGTTGAGTCAGGAGGCTGAGGCCGGAGGATCACAGTGTCGAGGCCACTCTGGGCAACTTAGCAAGATTCTATCTCAAAGCAGAAAAATAAAAAAGGGCTGGGGGTGTAGCTCAGTGGTAGAATATTCCTAGGTTCAATCACCAGTACTAGGAAAGACAAAAAAAAAAAAGTGAAACTAGATTTTTCTTCGCAAAGAATGATTGTCGCCTGAAACTTAAAAACAATACAAAATAGAAAAGTTTTCCCAGTTAAATAAGAGCTTTCAGAAAGAGTCGTCACCGTTGCAGCCTTACTCAAAGCCTGGGGACTGCTTCCCAGCCATGTGCCCTTAGGCACTGGGAGACAGCACCGGACCTCAAGGAGGCCGGCAGGCCGCACCTGCGAAGCTGTGGGCCGGCACATCTCATGCCCAGCCTCCCCACCTGCTCCCTGGCACTAGGGGCCATTTTCTCTTCCCTAGATTTCCTTTTGATCAAAGTGCCATAAACTTAGATGCACAACTAACCTAGAACATAGGCCGCTGTTGACCAGCGGTGTTGATAAGCATGCCCGCTTGCAGTCCCGGTACCCCGAAGCTTGCAGTTCCTTCAAAATAAGGGGTAGAGCTCTGAGAGGCGTCCATTATTAAAATGTCCCTTTAAATGCATTATGAGTCTAATAAGCCTGCTTTTACATCACAGTACTCACAGTTACTGAAATCAAGTCATTAGCCTCAACGGCTGCCAGATATTTCCGTTCCTTTTGAAATACTATTCTTGCAGTAGCAATTCATTTTTTTTAAGTGCTAAAAAAAGACTTGCAGCTTTATTTGTATAATGTAATTTTGCCTGGAGATATAGCATTTTGGTCTGGGTTTAATAGTCCTAAATTTGCAGCTAAAATAGATATTCTTGAAAACTGATTTGTCAAGCTCCTAAAATTTAACTGTCACCTTGCTTCCATTAAGGAGTTGATATGGACCAAGAACCATCGTTCCTGGCCTTTTTTTTTTTTTTTTCTTTAGTTTAAGCAGCTCTCAGACTTTTACTAACCACCTGAATTTTAATTAAAAATTCACAAACTTGACTTTGAAATCAGTTGATGAATAAAAGGCGTTAGTGTGATCAGCTGGGCCACAGGGAAACCGGTGTAAGTTCTGGAGCAGGTGAGAATGCCATTGTTCCTGAGTCACCCAAGAAGCTGGAGCCACAGGGGCGCCCCAGGGCTCCTGAGCAATGTGTTCAGGTGTGCACCGACCTGGATTTCACGACACCGTGAGCAACACCTCCATACCTCCATACCAGAAACATAGAGAACAGACACCAGCGACAGGAGATCGTTCTGAATCGTGCAAGAAAGTGCCTGCCACGCCGAGGTTCTCCTTATCTTTGTGAACTTAATAGAATTGCCAGTTATCAATATGAAAGTCTCATCTTAGTCATACTAAAGGGCAGGACCAAGCTGAGACTTCAGTTTGTGTAGAGTGCATTTTAAAGCAAAATAAGGGATAGAGCTCTGAGAGGCATCCACTATTAAAATGTCCCTTTAAATGCATTATGAGTCTAATAGACCTGCTTTTACATCAGGTTATCTGTGCGACGATTGCCTTTGGAATGGGGATTGACAAACCTGACGTGCGATTTGTGATTCACGCATCTCTGCCTAAATCCGTGGAGGGTTACTACCAAGAATCTGGCAGAGCTGGAAGAGATGGGGAAATGTCTCACTGCCTCCTTTTCTATGCCTACCATGATGTGACCAGACTGAAGAGACTGATAATGAGTAAGCTCAGCTCTGCTGGGGACATTCTGTCACGTTCAGTCCCAGGAGACTATTCTGTGCTACTATTGTGGTACTTTGGTCTGGTTTTCCTTGAATTGTCACAGAAAAATAGAACTGTTTGTATAGATTGCAAATTTTGTTTTAGTTTATTTTTTGTTTTGTTTTGTTTTGTTTTTTGCGGTACTGGGGATTGAACTCAGGGGCATTCTACCTCCAAGCTATACCCCCAGCCCTATTTTTTATTCTTTATTTTGAAACCGGGTCTCACTAGGTTGCGGAGTGCCTCACTAAGTAGCTGAAGCTGGCCGCGAACCCGGATCCTCCGGACTCAGCCTCCCGAATGCTGGGATTACAAGCGTGCGCCACCACG
>PVLC010016376.1:0-28442 GCA_004027655.1 Graphiurus murinus | reverse complement strand
CATGTTGATGTTTTATCAAATTTCCTCAGTGGGGTTTTTTGTTTGTTTGTTTGTTTTAGTTTTACTTTTTCTTGTATATTTTTTTCATCTGGTGTTTACCAGTGACCTTCCTTAATGACTTTTATTTGAATTATCTTTGTGCTCTAGAGACCTAGGAATTTGGGACTATTATCCCATTTCTGAGAGAAGAACTCCCAGTAGTTGCAGTTAGTGCAGTAGAAAGAGTTTTCATAGATGCAGTGCTGGGCATTCCTCCTCCTCCTCGGTGCTTAGGTTTATGCTCTGAACTCCCATTAGTGTTAATAGGAGGCACTTGCTTAAATCCCTGCACACCAAGATAAGCCCAAACTCTTTTATAATACCTTGTAGATACTGAGTTGTTTTTTTGTTGTTGGTGGCAAGAGTTTTGGGCTTGAGGTTAACTGACTATTAAGATAGAGTTTGAGTTGTCTTGGGATATGGAGTGATTTACTAAGTCTGATCTGTAATTAAGAAGTTTTCATTATGATTAGACTCAAAACAATTACAGCTTCATGAACTGTAGAAGCTGGTGAATAGGATTTTTGTACTTTATAGCATGAGGAAGCAAGATTTCTTCTTTTCCAGTTACTTCTGCTATCACTCCTCAACTACAAAATTTAATGTAGGGTTTTAATGGTTTTTGTACATATGGTGAGAGATCTTAGTAAAAATTGTTGTTGTTATTATTTTGAGGTACTAGGGATGGAACCCAGAGGTACTCTACCCCTTAGTGAGACCTTTGCTAAGTTGCTGAGGCTGATCTCAAACTTGGGATCCTACTGCTTTAGCCTCCAGAGTCACTGGGACTACAGGCACGCACCACTGTGCCTGGCAAAAATATTTTTTGCTATAAGACTTCCTACCATTACTCTCTGGCCTCCAAGTCTTTCATCAACTAGTGCTGCTCATTTTTCAAGCATGTAGAAGTGAATATGCACTACTTCAGAGCTTAGCCACAGCAGTCACTGGTCAAGTATTAGATGACCACTGTTTACTGGATCTGTGAATTGTGGGTTTTGATCTCTTTCACTTGTTTATGTGCAATATAATGGAAAGATACCTAGATTGAGAGCAGTGAGTCTTGCTGAGCTTTGTTTCTCATTGTCTTTCTAGATTTTAGCTAGTCATCTAGATGTCTTAGACACGTTCCTCTGTGAAATGAAGGTGTGGATCTTGTACTCTGAAGTTCCAGTCTAGTATTTGGTTACTTGAGGGCTCACTCTTGTAGGTACTGAAGGATGGTAAATACTCTGGGATTTAAAGAAAGGGAGACATTAGGAGTAAGGATGGTTAGGGAAGATCTCTGTCATCTGTGAGTCTTTATCACAGATTGTGTCTGTGTCTAATGTCTGGGTTAGATTTGGATAGTTAGAGCCAGGTGTGGTGGCACATGCTTGTAATCCCAGTACTTGAGAGGCCGAGACAGGAGGATCTCAGGTTTGAAGCTAGCCTCAGCTACTTAATGAGGCCTCCACAACTTAGTGAGACCCTGTTTAAAAAATACAGAATAAAAAATGGGGTTAAGGGTGTAGCTCAGAGATAGAATGCCCCTGGGTTCCATCCCCAGTACTGGGGGGGGGGAATATATATATATATATATATATATATATATATATATATATATATATATATATATATTAAGGATTTGGATAGTTAGAAGGTAAAAGGTTAACATAAGGAAAAGTTTGAGAACAGGAACAATTTATTTTCATGGTACTGAAGATTAAACCCAGGGATTAGCATATGCTAGGCAAGTGTTCTACCACTGCTATAACCCCAGTCCCTTTTATTAATTTTATTTTGAGACAAGGTCTAAGTTACCCAACCTGGCCTCAAACTTGAGATCCAAGGAGAAGAACAATTCTAATTACAGCATTAGTCTAAGTAGTCTACTCTTGAAATTGCTATAGATTTCCTAAGCATTTTGAGAGAGTGAGCCATGAAGGCTGAATGAAGAGACTATTCTTGTGTGAGGCAAAAGCAAGAAGAGCCTTGAGTGAGGAACTTGGCCAGGAGTGTCTGAAGCATAGAGAAGAAGCCATTGTGGCTGGAGCACACTGAACTGGGGAGGCAGGCGAGTCGAGAGCAGTAGAGGCCAAGTCACTTAGGTCCTGTGGGCCGCCGTAAAGAATGCCATCTCTTTCTCACTGTGATGGGAAGCTAATGGAGAATTTAGAGCTCAGGGGTAACAAGATCTGTCTTGGACTCTGGCTGCTAATAGAATAGACTGTAGCAGGGTGAGGATAGAAGCAGGGAATCCAGTTGAGAGGCCATGGTAATAATCTAGGTGAAGGATGATGGTGAGTTGGGTCAAGGAGGGCTTGGTGGAGTTGAGACAAATGGTCAAAGTACATATATTTTGAAAATAGAGACATCTTGGTTGGATTGTATATGGGGTGTGGAAACATGAAGAGTCTATGGTTGTCTTTGAGATTTTTTTTTTTTTTTTTTTGTCTGAAAGGATGGAGTTGCCATTTATTGAGATGAGAATGAATCTGAAGAGGAGGTTGGGGAATAGGTAGTCAGGAAATTAGTTTTGGATTTTTGGAGCTTGAGGATACATCTTTGACAGGTGTTGAGTGGGCCTTTGAGTATACGAGTTTGAAAATCTGGGGAGAGTCTGGATTGGAGATAAAAATTTGGGAATTGCCGGTATATAGATCTCTATATACTGAGATCGCCTAAGGGGAGAGATTTAAGAACTGAGCCCTGGGGCAATTTCACATTGTAAGGCTTAGAGATGAGGAGAAACCAGCAAGAGAAATGGAGAAGACTGGCCAGAGAGATTAGGAGGAAAATCAGGGTGGTATCATGGGAGTCAAGAGAAGAAAGAATGAGCCTAGCACGGTGGTGCACACTCAGTACTTGGGAGGCTAAGAGAGGAGGATTGCAGATTCAAGATCAGCCTCAGCAATGTAGTGAGACTCTCAGTAACCTAGTAAGGCCCTGTTTCAAAGACCCCCCCCCCAAAAAAAGGCTAAGGGTGTAGCTTGAAGGTAGACTGCCCATGGGTTCAATCCCTAGTACCTCAAAAAGAAAAAAAGGAAAAAAGAATGCTCAATTAATCAGGCAGGTTCGGTGGCACACACCTGTAATCCCAATACTTGAGAGGCTGACAGGAGGATCACAAGTTCAAAATCAGCCTCAGCAACTTAGTGAGATCATATTTCTAAATAAATAAATAAATAAGTAAATAAATAGGGCTGGGGTGTAGCTCAGAGATAGAATGCCCCTGGGTTCAATCCCCAGTACCCCCTCTCCCCCCAAAAAGAAAGAATGATCAGATGAACCAAGTAATACTGATTGTGGTTGTACAAGAAGTGAGTACTGAGACTTTACTAGTGGATTTAGCAACAGGGCAGTCATTGGTGATCTTGACCAGAATGGAGAGAAGCAAAAACCCTAGTTAGTGGGTTCAGTAGAGAAAGGGAGGAGAGGATTTAGAGATAGGATAACTCTTTCAGGGAGCTTTGCTGAAAGCCAGTGGGAACATAGAGGACAGTTCCTAAAGAATGATATAGAGTCAAGGAAATTTTTTAAGAAATAAATACTCTTATTTATTTTATTGTTTTTTAAGATAGAAGGAGCAAAGTCTTTCAGTAATGACAAGGGTAAAAAATGGTGCTTCATGAGAGTAAAGGGCGGTGTTTCAGAGAGATGTCCATGATAGGGCAAGAGGAATGGGGGTGGAGGGATGATCACAGTGTTAGGGCCTAAAGGATTCAGTCTCAGTAAGTGGGATTCTGCTTTTTATTTCAACCGCTTATCTACATTTAGATTTATTTCTAACTTACTATACTTTCTGTTGGAAGTTAGGAAGGGCAGATAAAAAGTAGTAAAACCTGTTTATAAAACTTAGTTATTGGACCACTATCAACTTGGTAGAGTAGGGGAAGAGAAGAGATTTCCTCTTTTGGGTAAGGTGACATTTTAAAGTGTTTTTGAATGACAATTATCTGTGCTATTCTAGTCCCTTATCAAAATTTATGATTGAGCACAGGCTTATAGCAAACTTAATCGTTTGAAATTTGTAGTGGAGTGAATTAAATTTTAGCCTAATTTAAAACATGACCTAGTATTAAACTTTTTCTCTACAAAATTTGTTTATTGTTTAATATAAGTTGTTTAATGTGCAAAGGTTTTAGATACTTTACAAAAGATTCTTGAGAAGTGATTATTCATCATCTTTGATTTATTTAAGATACTTAAAATTTTACAACCATATCAGAAATCTGAACCTTTTTTTTTTTTTTTGCCAGCTTAATTAAAAGAGCTACCTGTGAAGTTCTAGAGAGGTGAACAGCCTATAATTTGCAAAAAAAAAAATTGTGTGAAGTTATGTTACCAAAATAATTTTCATCTCTAAAAGAAAAATAATTTCAGTTACTCTGTTTTGAATGAATGTATTTTTCAAAAACAAATCTATATTTTAAATTTTTAAGCAAATATAAAGTTTTGAATTACTTTAGTTACAAGTGTGAAATATGTGTGAGAGAAAAGTTAAATAAACTTCCAACCAGCTTAGCATGAGAAAATCAAACTTGCATGTTAGATTTACATACTTTTTGCATGTAAATAGTGTAAAAAGAGATTTATATATAAATTTTACATTTTGCTGCTCAGTCTTATTAAAATTATGGAAATAAAACATTTGCTTTTTAAAAACTAGTATCCAAATGGTAATCAGCTAATAATCAGTCTTCAGAAGAAACACTTGGGAGGTCTGATACCCAGTCTTTAAGAATCACTAGCTTTGCGGGCATGGTGGTGCATGCCTGTAATCCCAGTACTTGGGAGGCTGAGATAGGAGGATCCCCAGCCTCAGCAACTTAGTGAGGACCTGTTTCAAAATAAAAAATAAAAAGGGCGGGGTTCAGGGGTAGAATGCCCCTGGGTTCAATCCCCAGTAACCCCTCCTCCCTCCCTCCCCCCAAAAAATCACTAGTCTAAAAGTAATTTAATCTTTGTGGGCATCCTACCCTCTTTGCAAATCTGATTGAAGCCCTGGACTTTCTTTCCTGAACCTAGGCTCACACATACAGAATTAAGCCTCTAGTACCATGGAATTGACAGACCCCTGTGAAGCCCACTCATGGGTCCCGTAAGCATAAAGGATTTCAGGTTTTAAAACCTGCCCTAGAAGCCGAGCACTCCACAACTTAGTGAGACCGGGTTTCAAAATAAAGAATAAAAAATAGGGCGGGGGGTGTAGCTCGGAGGTTCAATCCCCAGTACCACAAAAAAACAAAAAACAAAAAAAACTGCCCTAGATAGCTTACTTATGTGATTAAAAAAATAAAACAACTTAATATGTAGGCTGGCTGTGGTGGCACATGCCTGTAATCCCAGTACTTGGGAGGCTGAGACAAGAGGATCACAGGGTCCAGGCCAGTGTACTGTAACTTAGTAAGATCCTGTTTTGAAATTAAAAAGGGCTTAAGGGATAGCTTAGAGGTAGAATGCCTCTGGGTTCAATCCTCATTTATCTCTTTCTCTTGTTCTCCCTGTCTTACACACACACACACACACACACACACACACACACACACACGACCCAAAAACTTACTGTGCAAACTTTCTCAAAAGTTTATCCCTGTGTTTACTGTCATTTCTTTCTAAGAAGCATTAACTTCTGCCACTAGAGAAAGGTCTAATGGAAAAGTGAGGTCGGACAGAAGAATCTCAGGGTCCCGTCCCTAAGCTCCTCTCCAGCTTTGTCATCAATTAGCTGAGTGGCCTTTGAGGAAGTTGCTTAACTGCTCAGGCTTTGCTCCCTATGTGATTTCTGCAGTCTCTACTAGCCGGTCCATGATTTTGGAGAAAACGTTCTGAAAATAAGCTATACATATGTTTTATTTCTTTTTTATTCAATATGAATAACTTCAGAAGGGTTTATGTGATCATACCTTCTCAGGTGGTATATAAATAGAAGTTAAAGCTGTGCACAGTGGTGCATGCCTATAATCCCAGTACTTGGGAGGCAGAGATAGGAGGATGGCAGGTTGGACGCCAGCCTCAGAAATTTAGTGAGACCCTGTTTCAAAATAATTAAAAAGGGCTGGAGGTGTATAGCTCAGAGGCAAGACGCCATCCTATCCGGATTGCTTCGAGTTTCTACATATTTTATATATTCTATGTGTATGACTGTTGATTATGTATCACAATTACCATGTCTAATCTTGTGCCTTCCTTTTTATTCTAATGTTTTTAGTAGAAGTTCTTAATTTTGTTTAGTCCAATTTATCAGCGTTTTCCTTTTTACTATCTTTAAAGTTGATAATATTTTACTTCCTAGTCAACAATTTGGATAAAAACAGTTTTAGAAAGTCATTCATTAAACAGTGCTGTGGGAGATCATGCATAAGTTACCCCTATCTTGAAAGAGCTAACAAGAAATTCCTACTAGGGAAGATAAGCCTGCAACAAACAGTTTAAGTGTCTTTTCAGTCAATTCATTGATTCAACCGACATTTATCAAGCATGTACTGTGTATCTGGTGGCACTGTTTTAGACATCTTTTCAGTGATGCAATGTCCTACTGGTAATTGTTAAGAATTCATTTTTAATAACTGCATCATTCTGCAGGTTGCCTGATTTTTCTTTTGCTTGGGAGTCATTCTAATCTTCTTGATTAAAATTGTCATTTAAGCCAGGTGTGGTGGTGCAAGCTTGTAATCCCAGTACTTGGGAGGCTGAGACAGGAGGATCATAGGTTTGAAGCCAGCCTCAGCAACTTAGTGAGGCCTTCTACAACTTAGTGAAACCCTGTTTCCAAATAAAAAATAAAATAGGGCTGGGGTGTAAACTGGACATAGAATGCCTCTGGCTTCCATCCCCAGTACAAATAAAATAAATAAAATACAATAAAACTGTCATTTAGTTGGACCTAAGTTTTTTTTTTTTTTTTTTTTTTAAGATTGCTGCTAAAGAAAAGGCAGGATAGAATAGCAAACTGAATTTCTTTTGGAAATTGATGCTAAGTGGATGAATTAGGGCCCTTTTAAATAGTTCTACTGTATGTTTAATATGACTGCACATTATTAAATAAAGATTTATAATCTGGGTGATGTGAAGATCTTTTGAAATATCCTTTGAGGAAATGAGATGATACCACTTGAGTATTATCAGTCAACAAGTATGGTTTGTTTAAGAAGTAAGAAGACACAATATGAAATGTGGAGTTTTAAGTCATTTAATGTTAAAATATTAGGGGCAAAGTTTTGATTTTTATTTCTTGATATTGGATTGGGATCCCAAGACCTCAAGTTTCTCTGTGGCTTTATCATGGATTGGATATATGGCATAGAAAAAATTACTTTTGTGTGTTTTATAATCTAAAATGGTGAGATACATTTCTGAATGTGAATGAAAAGTTTAATTAAAATTCTACCTATATTTATTTTTTTATATGTTATTGTGAATTTTAAAGCCTTACTATAAGGCAAACCCATTTCAAGATTAATTGGAAGCCAGGTGTGGTGAGATACGCTTGTAATCCCAGCATTTGGGAGGCTGAGACTGGAGGATCCGGGTTCATGGCCAGCCTTAGCTGCTTAGTGAGGCCCTCTGCAACTTAGTGAGACCCTGTTTCAAAGTAAAGAATAAAAAATAGGACTGGGGCTGTAGCTCTGAGGTAGAATGCCCCTGGGTTCCATCCCCAGTACCACACACACACAAAAAAAGAGATTAATTGGAAAATGACTTTTTAAGTGAACTGAATAAGGACTGATGTCATTAGTTTAATTTGTTAATATAAATCAACAAACAGTAGAGACATTTGTTGGGTCTGAGGGTAGAGTTAAGTGTGATTTAGATGAGGTGCATTTCATTTCTTTTGTCTGTTAGGAGAGGGAAACTTATCAGCTACAGTTGACTTTTTTTTTTTTTAATAAAACTGGAAGGAATTTCTTTTTACTCTGAAAAACAAGACAAACGTGAGGTACAAAAGAACAGCTGAAAAGACAGCTCAGTGTTAACAGAATTAAGCCTTGTGAAAGTACAGTTGACTCTTGAATAACATGTTAGGTGTGAACTGCCTGGGTCTGCTTACATGCAGATTTACCACAATTTGAAAAACTTAAGAGTTAAACTTCATACTCTTGAAATATTGAAAAAATGAAAAATATATTGTTATAAATACATAAAATATATATAAGATAATCATTCTTATCATTTACATTGTATACTTAAAACATAAATTTATTATAAATGTTAAAATTTATCAAAACTTAGATGTACGTAGCATTTTACAATAATGATGGCAGTATTGTAACTGTAATACATACTGTACTATTCTAATAATTTTATAGCTACCTCCTGTTGCTTGTGGCAGGAGTATCTGCTGGAAATGCCTCATGAGGCTAATCATCTGTGAGCAGTCCATCTCGCCAGTGAATTGCCTATCTTCTGGTCATCACTTATTTTTCACCATGTTTTTTTTACATTACATGTAATATACAAAATATGTGTTAATCAACTGTTTATATTATTGGTAAGGCTTCTGGTCAGCAGCAGGCTGTTACTAATAGTTAAATTTTTGAGAAGTCAAAAGTTACACTTAGATCTTTGTGTGTTAGAAGAGGTTGTGCCCCAACCCCAACCTTGTTCAAAGGCCAACTGTACTTAATTTCCTTGTTTTGAAAAACTATGGTAAAATGGAGACTTAACTGTTCTTGAGTTCTTTCTTTGCTATAAAAACTACTTCTTTCTTTCTTTTTTCTTTTGGGTTTTAACATTTGGAGACTTGTATGTGTTTCTGTTTTTTTTTTTTTCTTCTTAAAATCGGAAATCTTTGAGTCTTGAACTTTTGATGACATGTCATAAATCTGTTTGTATTCTAATTCTGATTCTTTCCTTCTTTTGTTATAGGGGGCTAGAGAGTTGAAGGAGTGCCAGTTTCCCCCAAATCGGTAAGTACTTTTACCAGATAGGCATAGTGCGCTTGATGCTAGCTGGATAATAATTCAAATATACAGTGATTTTTTTTTCCTTTTTTTTTTTTTTTCGGTACTGGGGATTGAACTCAGGGGCATTCTACCTCCGAGCTACACCCCCCGCCCTATTTTTTATTCTTTATTTTGAAACCGAGTCTCACTAAGTTGTGGAGTGCCTCACTAGGTAGCTGAGGCTGTCCGCGAACCCGGATCCTCCGGTCTCAGCCTCCCGAATGCTGGGATTACAAGCGTGCGCCACCACGCCCGGCTTTTCTTTTTCCTTTTTTGATCAAGAAACTTTCTCCCAGAAATGAGGCTTTGCTGATTATAGTGAGTGAAAGTGAATTTTTGTTTAATTTCACATATCCATATTTCAACTGCATTTGTGTTTCTAATAGTACTGCCATTTGATATTCTGTTAAAATGTAAAGGTCTGCTTGGGCAAAAATGTCCTTAATGCAGTGGTTAGAGCTGGGAATTCAGGAAATTCACAAGTGAAGATTCTCATCCTATTTTGTATTAGGTAATATGCTGTTAAATTTGATGGCCTTAGTGTATGTATAAAATGACATGTGAACGTAACTGAAGGAACCTTTACTTTGAAATGTAGAACTCGTCAATGTATATTCTTAAACTTAATATTAGGGTAGCTTCATGCCTGATATGTTTTTAGTGTGTTTTGTATGATTCTTAAGAAGGAAGGAGAGAGAAAGAAATTTAACAGTGTAGGGCATATAGGTACTCATTTTTCTAATATCTACATTGATAGATTTTTAATGGCTTAGAACTCATCACACTTAGTTATTTCTTTGACTGTTTAATTCAAGATCACAAATCACACAGGCAGTCTACTGATTTACCATCAACAAATATTAACTTTATTTGGAGAGTACGTATTATGAAAAAAGTTAAACTCAAGATAGCTGAAAGAGTGTAGTCCTCTAATGCAAGACTACTTTTTTTTTAATGCTCTCTCTCAAATAGTAATTAACTTAGTGGGTAGATTAGATGTCATACATGTTTGTCATACATATTTGGTTAAGGCTTTCTTTTGATAATTTATGGTCCTTAAGATGTCTCTCTTACCTTACCTTTTAGGGATTGGGCTTTGAACATAAAAGGGAGACACTTGAACTAGTTAATCTTGTATTTTACTACCTTTTAACTCTACTTGCCCTTCTCTCATGGAACCTTAACAATAAAGATCCTTTATTTGTATTATTTATTTATAGCCCTTTACTTGTGACTTGGTAGAATCACAGAATCTTAAAGAAGGGACTTTAAGGGCCTTCTCTTTCAGACTTTTACACTGTGTGGCAACTTCTTTTCCTATATCCCTAATAGGTTGTTATTTTTTTAGGTACATATTATGAATACTAATAAAAAAAAGAAGAGCATTATTTTCTATAATGTATTTTGAGGAACTCTAGTTCCATAGAAAATGACTAAATATTATTGAGGTGGGGCTGGGGTGGGAAAAGGGTTTGGTGGTCAAATAATTTGGGAAATGCTGCGTTAAAGTTAAACAGGTTTCTTTACTGCAGGACTTCTCAGAACCTTTAATATGCTAATGTGCATTGTGAATCTCCAAGAGGGGGATATGATATGCAGCATTCTTGAATACTTCTAATGACAGGGAGCCCACTACCTCATAAGGTAACCCATTCATTTTTTGTACAGCTCTAATCCTTAGTTCTTCCTTATATTGACCTGAAATCTATTTCCTATAACTTCTACTTCTATTAAATATTTATTGGTTATGCTGAGACCACCACACCCTCCTGTGTTATTCTTTGTGTGGTATATATTTATAAGAGTCTGGCCAGGCTTGTCTGGACAGTTTTGGTTTTTAAAAAATCTTTAAATCACGTTTAGGTAAGTGTGGCAGCCAGCTCTAACATCAGCCTCATTATCACTACTCTCGAGGCACTGCTCTCCAGCCTCCTTCATTTTGAATTTCTGTAAACTTAAACTTCTACTTCACTGTCCTCTTACTGGATGTGGTTGGGATAATTTTAGTAGACATGCTTGGTTTCTGTACGTTGGGAGGAGCACTGATGGTGGGGTGAGGTGCAGGATGCTGCAGCAACCTGTGAAGGAGAGCGCGTTCCAGGGAAACTCTGGCCTGCCCCAGACACCGCAGAAGCCCTTGGGTTGCAATGGTTTGAGCTGTGTAGGTATTCTTTTAAGAAATGAGGACTACCCCTTTCTCCCAAAGCCCAAACAAACAAGGGAAAGATAGGTAATTTAATAGAAAGAAACATCTTTTAGTAATTAGGAAAAAACATTGATTAATTTAATAGTTTGGAACTATCCAACCAGATATGGAGATTTTTGTCAACAGCTGTTGTACTAGGGTTTGAGCATGACCACCTTGCCAGATTCAAAACCTCTAAAATCAGGTTTCTAAGCTTCTGTACAGGGGCATTTTCTTTTGACTTGTGGACTGTCACCAAAGAAATAACCATGATGAAAATAAATCAGGATTTGTTGAAAATTTGCTTAACGATAAGACAAACATTATATTAAATTTTTAATGTCATTTTAAAATTCAAGTTAATAAGGGCTAAAATTTTCAATAAATACTATTAAAATATTTTATTGTTTTTAGCATCTGTGGTAATTTTTTTTTTTTTTTTTTTTTTTTTGCGGTACTGGGGATTGAACTCAGGAGCATTTTACCTCCGAGCTATAACCCCTGCCCTATTTTTTATTCTTTATATTGAAACAGGGTCTCACTAAGTTGCGAAGTGCCTCACTAGGTAGCTGAGGCTGGCCGCGAACCTGGATCCTCCGGTCTCAGCCTTCCCAATGCTGGGATTACAAGCATGTGCCACCATGCCCGGCTATCTGTGGAAATTTTTAGCAATATTATTTAATGGTCAAAGATTATTTTATCCTGCTGCATGTTAGTACATAGTTAGAAATAAGTAATTTGTGCAAATTGGAACCTGATATTTGAATATTATGCATGGGACAAGATGTAAGAACACATAGATCTGTTAAGACTTTCTGCTTTTTACTATTAAAAAAAAAAGCCTTCTTTAAACATTGTATCTGAGAATATAGATAAAAGCAGAGGAGTTTTACAGAAAATAAATGCATAATATAGAGAACACAAAGCTATCTATATTTAGGGACACTGTGAGGGCACAGTGTGTTACGGACTTAATGTTAGTTAATGTAACTGTTGGTTGACCAGTCAATTTTTTTTTTTTTTGGTGGTACTGGGGATTGAACCCAGGGGTATTAAGCCTCTGAACTACACTTCCAGCCTTATTTTTTATTCTTTATTTTGAAACAGGGTCTCACTCAGTTGTGGAGGGCCTCACTAAGTAGCTGAGGTCAGCTGCAAACCTGGATCCTCCGGTCCTCCCAAGTACTGGGACCAGTCAGATTTTGATTGGAAAAAGATTAATGTCAATTTAATAACAGCAAGATATTTCATAGCAGTAAAATCAGTTATAGCCTTCCTACAAATTATTAGTATCATAATGAAAGATCCAAAAGTTACATAGCTCTCTAAGTAAAATTCTTCAGAAAAATAGAACCCAATCAAGCAATGAGCAATTGAACTAAATAGAAGCTTCACAAAAGAAGAAATACAAATGGCCAATAAATATATGAAAAAATGTTTCACATCATTAGCATCAGGAAGGTGCAAATAAAAACTACTCTAAGATCCCATCTAACGCCAATCAGAATGGCATCATAAAGAAGTCAAACAATAATAAATGTTTGAGAGGATGTGGGGAAATAGGAACTCATATACACTGTTGGTAAGTTTGCAAATTAGTGTAGCTGCTATGGGGATCAGTGTGGAGATTTCCTCAGAAAATTGGGAATGGATAAATCGATAAATCGTACAATCCAGGTATACCACTCCAGGGTATTTTTCCACAGGGACTGAAATCAGAACACTACAGTGATACATGCATGTCCATGTTTATAGCAGCACAATTCACAATAGCCAAATCATGGAACCAACCAAGGTGTCTATTAACAGATGAATAGATTACAAACTTAGTGGATATATACACAATGGAATTTTACTCAGCAGTAAAGAAGAACAAAATTTTGTCATTTGTAGGAAAATGGATGAACGTGGAAAACATTAAATGAGATTATTCAGTCACAAAGTGTGAAGGGTCATATGTTTTTTCTCATATGTGGAAGCTAGGGAGTAATCGGGATACAGAGGGACTTTAGATAAAGTAGAAGAAACCCCTGTGGAGTGATGGGGGTGTCTAGGGGCGGGAGAATTAATGAAGGAAACACTTCCATTGACATATACCTATGTGGCATAATCAGTGCCAGTCTCAATACCATAGGGAGGTGAAGGGGTGGGAGGGGAGCTCACCAAGTGCTGTGTGCATGTGTGTCCTCATCACTCTGAACTATATTATGATGTGAGACTACAGTGTATCAATAAAAGTATGTTAAAAAATAAAAGAAGCCCTTAGAGAATTTAGAAAAGCTCACCATCTTCAGAAATAATACTGTATTGAGAAGTTTTATTAAGTTTGAGAACAAAGGAGAATTAAGTATATTAAGAATAGCATAAAACAGTTTACAAAGGTCTTTTCATAACTTCACTGTATTTAAATCTCATAACAGTCTTATAAAGTAGATGATAATGTTCCCATTTTCCTGACTTACAGGCAAATGCATAAACCTTGAGGATAAAACTAGTCACACAATGAATCAGTAGAATTTGTTTTTGGGGGAGGACAGTAAATGTCCTTTCTTGATATCACAACTGCCTTTTTTAGTGGGTTGTTTTGTTTTTGTACTGAAGATCAAATCCAGGGGCATTCACCTGTGAGCTACACCCTTAGCCTTTTTATTTTCTCATTAAGTTGCTGAGGGCCTCACTGAGTTGCCGAGGAGCCTCGAACCTGCAATCCTCTTAGCCTTCCAAGTACTGGGATTACAGGTGTGTGCCACCACACCTGGCTTTTGTTGGGATTTGATTATTGCTTTTGTTTGGTTTATGGGGATGTTTGTTTGTGTATTTGGTTTTATGCCTTGTTTTTTGTTATCTGAAGGCAAGAAGCCATTAGGTATCCCAGTTGTTTGACATGCACAGCTTTGAAGATTGCAAATGTTAGCATGTTGTACTAGGCAGGTGTCCTTGCTGATGGTACTATGCAGAGCTGCTGGGTGGTGAAAGGCCCTGTATCTGAATGAAGTGTGTCTATTACTGTTTTCTGAGTTTGTTTATATTCACCTTGCAGCAACTGATTTGGTATTTATAACTTGCCAGAACTGGTCATACTAGAACAAATCATTTGTTATAAATTTAGAAATAACCCCCCAGCCCCCACCCCGTTTGGCAACACTAGAGAATGGAACCTAGGACTTTATGCATGCTAGGCAGTGCACTAGCAGGCTTCAAACTTGGGATTCTCCTGCCTCAGTCTCTTGAGTAGCTGGGATTTCAGATGTGTTTCATCATGCCTGCCAATGCCTTCCATTTTTTTTTTTTTTTGAGTGTGTGTGTGGTGCTAGGGATTGAACCCAGGGGTATTCCACCTCTGAGCTACATCCCCAGCCCAACTTTTTACTTTTTATTTTGAAATGGGGTTTAGCTAAGTTCCTGAGGGCCTCCCTAAATTGTGGAGGCTGTCCTGGAACCTTTTTTTTCAGCCTCCCAAGTACTGGGATTACAGGCTTGTGCTACCTCACTTGGCTTAGAGGCCTTTCTGAAGAATGATTTCAAGTGAATTTTCTAATCCTTTATAAGTTTTTCTATAACTAGTCACTACCTTTTAACTCTTCAGTTTTATTTTGAAATAAAATGGGTAATTGGCATTTAGAGTCCTTGCCAAATAAAACTTCATGCCTTTGTATGTCTCTAATAAGTACACAGCAATCTGCTGGAGGAAGTTAAAGGTGTCATCTTCTCATTATCTTGAGTTGCAGGCTTAGATCGTGGAAGGCACTCTATGACATGTAGAGTATCCAGGTTAAACCCTGGTTTTCTTTTCTTTAGCATTTTGTTTGAGCATTGTAAAATTTTCTGATGCTTTATATATCAACCTCACTTAATTTTTCTTATTAAAAAAAGTACATTTTTTTTGAAATATTGATATCCCAGAAGAAGAATGTAAATAATTTTCAGTTCTATCACCCAGAAATAACCATTAGCAAATTATGGAGTTTTGCCGGAAACAAATTTTAGACATCAGAGTATTATTTTTACTTCTTCAATTTGATAGACAAAATTTATCTTTGTAGAATTTACTTTTCTATGACTATTGAAGATGAATGTTTTTCATGTTTGTTGGTCATTCTTATTTCTTGTTTTGTGAGCTGCTTTTGCATAGGTTTTTGTTACTAATTTGTGAGAGCCCTATCTATATAAATGATATTAACTCTTTGTCATTGATTTGAAGTTCTTCATGTTTTTAATCTGCTGTTTGTTTTCAGAGTTTATATGAGTTCAGTTGAGCAGTGGTGTTACATGATACCACTAGAAGACTAAAATATGCCTTTCTGTTTTTGAAAATACTCTTTCAACTCCAAGGTGATTCTTGATTTGACAAAAATTACAAGGAATCAATTTTGGACACATTTTTGGGTAGAACTTTGGAAAAATTAAAACTAAATATTTTTAAGAAGAACTGTAATATGTAAGTTAAGGATTTGAGTAGGGATATATTTTAGTATTTAAATTTAAAGTGACCATATAGTTTTAACAGTAGCAATTGCGTGTAGAGTAAGCTTACATAACAACAGAAATCTTGGTCTGTCAGTAACTTAATTATTATGTTTTTGTTTGTTTATTTTAGGTACAAAGATTTTCTAAAGATAATATTTTTTCATCAAAATATATCTCATTTTCCCAGTTACCTCTCCTAAATACAATCCTTCTGAAAGTTTTTGGTTAGCAGTATTATTATATAGTAAATCTTTTCTAGCCTCCACAGACTTAACTTTGAAGAAATTTTGCACTTTGGAAATTTATTTTTTTTTCATGTTAGAATATTTTGATACTATGTAACATAGCATACAAACCCTAGAGAGGGGGGGGGAGAGAAAGGGAGGGGGGAGGGAGGGGAAGGGGGAGGGAGAGGGAGAGGGGGCGCGGGCTGCTGTTTTTTAGGTTTAGTAAGATTAAGCAACTATAATTCAAACTAATATTCATAAGTATACAATTCTGTAGTTAATGATTGCATTACAATTCAGTTAAATCAGTTTTCAAAGGACTTTAAGAAAAATTTAGGTTGAATGTGGACTTTATCTATAGGCAAATAATTTTTAGAAAATGTGAAGATCATGAATACTGTATTGGTGTAAGCTAGTGGTTCTTCTAGCTTTCTGGTTGTTCTCTTTCTCAGAGTTAAAGAGCTATGCTGGCTACAGGTTTAATTTTACTTAGGCAAAAACAAACAAACAAACACCATACCTGATTTTTGTCTAAGGCCATATTTGAGAAAAGAAAAAAAATTAAAGAAAAGGAAATTAGCCTTATAGTTAAAGGACGCTAGTGATGAGTGCAGGATAGGAAGGTCAAGCTGGGTATTACTTTTGGGTTCACAAATTTATAATTTTGTTGTTATCTCCACATATTATACCTATAGTCAAAGAGATGCACTAGCAGGTGTGAATAGAAGATGGTGTTTCTTGTAAAGCTGGAAAGTTGCTCCATTGCTAGACTACCTTAAATATTATGCATAATCCTTACCCTCTTTAATATCCATGTTAACACCTTTAACATCCCTGTAACACCATAGTGCACTTGAACTATCCCTGTTATGGATAGAACAGTTGCGTTGTATTTTATTTATCTGGGTTAAATATTAACTTGTTAAATTTAAATGTTTAAATTATGCCAGGATTCCCCTGTTTTGAATGTATTCTAAAAATAGAATAAGAGCTCAACTAAATCAAAGTACCCCTGGCATTCTTTAATCTCTGAGAAACCCTGAGTCTCCAGTGCACTGTGTGTGATGTTTAAATACAGATGATGGTGTTATGTGTCTCCTTCTAAGGACAGCATGTTTGGATGATGGCAGTCTCCCCTGCTAGACTCTCATCGAGGGAGGAAGTGATCTTGTTCAGCTCTGTCCTCTGTGTGTAGATAGTGCTTAGCTTGTAGTGGGTGCTTAGATGTTTCCATGGCCATGACTTTTTGTTATTGTTGTTGTTTTCCTTTCTTTGAAATGTTCTGTAGAGGAATGCTCAAGTAATAAAATCCAGAAAATTTTGATACTGAATTGTTTTGGAAATAATTCTGGATCCCACCCTCATGTTAGAAAATCAAAATTTTTGTACTAATTTAATTAATTTTATTTAACACAAATATTTTCTTTATTCCCAACATAATGATCCAAAATATTTTATGATTTCTACAGCTGCATTGAGAAGAGGAATTTGTTATTTTAAGCAGAAGCTGAAGAAACTATAGAATTAGCAAACATAAGAGAAAGTGGAGAAGGTAGAGGATGGAGTTGCAGACTCTACAGGAGGCTCTTAAAGTGGAAATTCAGGTTCACCAGGTATGTTGCATTATTGACTTCACCCACATTGTATTATTAAGTAATGACTAAGATTAGTAAACAGGCTCATCTCTGGATTTTGGTACAGTTTTTAAATCTTCTTTAAGAGGGTTGTCAAGAGTCATCTCATTTGCCTTTTATCATACTCAACAAATGCATTGATACTACTTCTGAGAACTTTAATAAAATATTCCTGACTTCCTTTCCAGAGAAAAGAGCTGATTTTTTTTGGTAATATCCTAGAGGTGTTTTTTTTTTTTTTTTCCTTTCTGTTTTTGGTTCATTAGAAGGACTTTATTCATGTGATGTAACTTGCATGTTTTAAATAATGAGACATGTTTGGCTAACTATGTTAAATGCTAAGGTTCTTATCATGTGACTCCACTTTATACCTTAATTCCAGTCTTTGGTAAGGAAAATGTGAATGCTTTCACTGATGCTTAAATTTCAAATTTCTTATTTCTTACGTTTACCTAGTTAACTAGACTGAACAAACCTTTGAAGTATATAATTATAAGAATGTATATATAAATAAAGTACAATTATGCTTATGCATTATGTTTCTATAATAATCTTAATGTATTTGCTATATTTTAGTTTTGTATGTTGATATGTGAATATATAAAAGTAAATAGATTTAATTATAATCAGAACAAATAGTCCATAGTCAAGTTAATCAGTAATATTTTATCACTTTCATGTGTGTTTTGTAGACATTAGCTAAGCATTAGGCTCAAGTCACACATACACACATATAATACATAGGACTCAAAAGTGATAAATGATGAGGAATGAACTACTTTTGAATGTGAGACAGTGGGGCTGTGGGAGTGGTGAAGAAAGGAGAAGGAAATTATTTTCTTTCTTTTATTTTTTCCTTTTTTTTTTTTTTGTGGTGGTGGGGCTTGAAACCAAGGCTTGTGCACATGTCGGATAAATACTCCACCCCTCAGCTACATCTCAGCCTGGGAACTACTTTTTTAAAGGTTTTTGTCTTAGGTATTGTTTCTCTTGTTTTATCTGATAATCTAATATAACATTAATTTCTTAGGTTATTAGGAGATGTCTTGGTCTATTGGTAACTACTACTAGATTTGCACGTTGTCTAGAATTAGTGTGGATGATAGCTTACAGGAAAGTGTCAGAGGCAATTTCATATATATATTTAAATTTATCATTAAATCTATATATTCATATCTGCTGCTGCTTTGGACCTTGTTAGACTCTTACTCAGTAGCAGTTTACCTTGTACAGGTGGGCTTCTTTTTTGAGTGTGTGTGTGTGTGTGTGTGTGTGTGTGTTATTGGGGCTTGAGCTCAGAAGTGTTCTACCTTTGAGGTACACCCCAAGCCCTGTTTTATTTTTTATTTTGAAACAAGGTCTTCCTAAATTGCTAAGGTTGGTTTTGGATCTGTGACCCTCCTGTCTCACCTCCCAAGTATTGCGATTACACCATGTGCCACTATGCCTAGCAGCTTCCTTTGGCATATAATAAGTTGTACACACTTTATTCTATTTGGTCTTGCTTTGGGTGCTGATTGAGAAGAATAAAGATTTGTTTACAAAAACAAGCTTGTATTTTTTCTTGATGAAAGTCTTTTAATATAGATGTGTATTGAATATCCAGTTTGGTTCATTGGCAAGTAACAAAAGTTAAATTCACAATTTGTTTAAGGCTGATATCATCATAAGCTGGATGTGGTGGAGCATGCCCGTAATTTCAGCTGCTCAGGAGGCTGAGACAGGAAGATCCCAACTTTGAGGCCAGCCTTGGCAACTTACTGAAACCCTGTCTTGAAGTAAAAACTAAAAAAGGTTGGGACTGTAGCTCAGTAATAAATCATCCCTGGGTTCGATCCTTAGTACTGGGGAAGCAGGAGTTGACATCATCATAGAATGAATTTGGGGAATAGAGTATTAATCTGAAATTCGTATGTATCAAAGATAATTTTATGATGTGTGTGATTTTTTAAAATTTATTTTATTTTTCATGTGCTTTTATTGGTGCATTATTGTCTCACTTCATAATGTAAATCATATTGACATTGACATATATACACACAGCACTTGGTGCCCCCGCCACCTCCCTATCTCCCCCTTTCCCATACAGAGTACTGAGATTGACATTGAGATTTTCACGTATGTACTTGTGTGTGATTTTTGAAATTTTTTCTCCTGAAGAAATTCTGAGATGGCAAAGTTAACATTCTCAAAAGATACAAGCAAGTGCCAAATAAGCCTTTCTTGAGAGACTCATTATCTAAATTGAACTTAATTGCTAAATTAAATAGAATTTTTAAGCATTATTTTGTTTCATATTTTGAATTTAGGCATATCATTTTATAAATATAATTATGAGAAATATAATCTTTATCCTGTTTTTAAATCTAGTTAAAAATTTAAAATTATTTCTTGACCCAAAAGGAATATAGTAAGTATTCTTCCTAAAGTTATCCTGAACATTCTCATAATTTTCATATCAACTGTCAGTCTGTTTAACTGTATATTTAGCTATTTGTTTTGAGCATAAACTTATTAGCTTTGGTATTCATTCTTAATTATTATACAATATTTTGTTTGTATAATAACTCATTTATTTACATCATTAGTATTTTAACATTCATAGCATATAAGACATTTTTCCCCATTTATATTTGTAATATTTAATTAGTTTTGAAAAAATATTAACATTAAACCCAAATAACATACATTGTTCATGGTTGTTCATGAAACTGATATTATTCCAATTGGATATGGACTACCCTACATGATCATTGATCATGACATGTTCAGGGATGCCGGAACTGACCTCAGAGTATGGGTATTGGTTATGGAAGCCAAAGCCAGAACATATTTTGGATTATATATTAAGCCAGAAGTCACCCTTTGTTGCATTTCCTGTCAGGGAATGAAATTAGGCTGAAATCAAGCTTACTGGATAGAAATTGTGTTATGAACCTACCTGGTATTGCTGTGGGGAGTATATTTTTGTTCTTTTATATTTTCTTTATGAGGGAGGACTGATGTTGAATAAATATGTATAATGGCTATCTTTTGGGGGGGATCACCTTTTCCCCCCTCTCTTTCTTTGATTGTTCTGGGGATTTGATGAAGTCTTATGTAAACTTTCAGAGTATGTACTCCATATGAAATGGAAATAGAGTAAAGCAGAGTAAGCAAACTCTCTGTAAAGGGCCAGATGGTAAAATCTTTTGGGCTTTACAGGTCATTTATAGTTTATGTCACAACTGATTTGCTCTGTTGTACAAATCAGCCACAGACAATATAGAGACAAATGGATGTGGTCGTGTTCCATAAAACTTTATTTACAAAAAACAGGCCGGATTTGACCTGTTGACTGTCATTTGCTATCTTTGGCATAAAGTATATTCTCATGAAAAATTACTGTGTCTATGCAGTAGACAGTAACTTAACTTTGATACAATATCAGCTTAAAGTCTCTAGAGATTTGGATAGTTGAGTAGGTTGCCCAGCTTGTCCTGCTCTACCCCGGATTATCTGATATACAGCCTAACTACTTAGACATAGAAGAGTTGGTTTATTTATTTTCTCTGGAGGTAGAGAGTTACCATGGTTATCAGTTTAATCTAGTGTCATGGAAGAAAAGCCTTTTCTGCTTCAAAAACATAACTTTAGTATATAGTAGCCAATTCTCTGATTACCAAATCGAAAAGAAAAATCAGGCTTTTTTCATTCAAGAACAGCTAGATTGTAAAAATGTATAAAACTTTGTGTTTTAATTCCATTGAACTCTTGGAATGTGTTTTATTACTATTTTATAGAATAAGACTAGGATATAGAAGAGCTACTATTGTTAAGTAGAAGTAGACTATAGTGATGTTTGTTTTGTGTATTTGGAGGTCACATGATTAGCAACCTCAGGTAGCTGGGATGTAGCTTAACAGTAAAAGAAAGGCTTTTGTCCAATTAGAATTACTGTCACAATTCATTCACCAAAGACTATACATTTTACTCAGGGGAA
Source organism: Graphiurus murinus (assembly GCA_004027655.1). Classification (NCBI taxonomy): domain Eukaryota; kingdom Metazoa; phylum Chordata; class Mammalia; order Rodentia; family Gliridae; genus Graphiurus; species Graphiurus murinus. Next base: position 6,981 of record PVLC010016376.1, on the reverse strand, counting down.
TTTCTTAGGTTATTACAATCTATTCATCCATCTTAAAATTAGTCTAGTGAGTGTGTCACACAGCAGATCAGAAGCAGCAAATTTGAATTGGGGTAAAGGGCTGTTAGAGGAAGGTACAGTGATAGTAGCAAGATTTGCTATAGCTGACTGCTTGACATTAAGGAGTAGACTGAAAAACTAAAAGATGTAAGAACACTTTAAAACTTAGTATTTTGGGGCCTTTTATAGTAAGGACTTGAGTGTACTTTTAGTAGCATAGTTTATTAATTGATATGCCTCTAAGTAGCAATAAGAGCTTAACTTTTTCTATTTAATAAAATAGGTAAGTATATAATACAGAAAAATTTTATAACTAAACTATTTAAAAGTGCTTTTGTCGCCCAAAGAAGGTGATAGATTTTTTTCCATTGAATGAAAAATTCACTTGGAGAACAGTTTATTCCTGGGAACTTTCAGGAATCAGCTGCCTAATATTCCTTTATCCTTCAAATTCTTCTGTCCACAGTTATTGTTACCTTTGGGCAGCAATTTTTTTTTTTTTTTTCGGTACTGGGGATTGAACCCAGGGGCATTCTACCTCTGAGCTATACCCCCAGCCCTATTTTTTATTCTTTATTTTGAAACAGGGTCTCACTAAGTTGCGGAGTGCCTCACTAGGTAGCTGAGGCTCGCCGCGAACCCGGATCCTCCGGTCTCAGCCTCCCGAATGCTGGGATTACAAGCGTGCGCCACCACGCCCGGCTTGGGCAGCAATATTTTTACAAGTTGAGTTAGGTCAGAGACATTTTTCTTTGGTTGGGCTTCCATTTTCCTAGTAAAAGTCTTTCTCGTTGGGTATTGAGGTAACACTCTCTCTCAAGGAATCCAGGTAGGTAGAGTTTTGCCTTATTGCTCTATTTTCTTGTTCCCAAATACTGAGTGTCACTGGTCCACTGAACATATCTTCCTGAGTCTCCTCCTGCTATGAGAAACTCAGACAGCAGTAAAGTCACTGCTGACAGTAGGCTCCCTTCAGTTTTAAGAACCAAACCAATAGACCTGCCAAATCTGTACTCTCCCATGCAGGAGCAGGCTTGGTTTTGTATGGGTGTATCTTCTTTTCAAGACTTGTTTGGTGCTCTAGACAGTGACAACAATTTAAAGGGATATTTGGTTTTTGGGATATCCAGCTTATTAAATTGCCTTTCAAAAGTTATTGTTCCCCATCTCTGTATCCACATTTAAACATCAGATACTTTTTCATTTCAAATATAAATGATAGTTCAGTTTTGTTTTGTTTTCTATTAAGAAGAGTGCTTCATTAGCCTTTTACATGGATTGCAAAACCTTTTTGGTCTATTCTGATTGTAGTGTTGCTCATTTGTGTGTGTGTGTGTGTGTGTGTGTGTGTGTGTGTGTTGGCTTAAAACTCTAGGTTATTTTTGCCAAACCTGATTAGTGGTAGGGAGTTGATATGTAAGACTGATGGTTCTTTTTCTCTCTTTATTACCAGAAACTGGTTGCTCAAATGAAGCAGGATCCACAGGTAAAATATTATTTTCATTCATTCATTTTTAATTTAAAAATAACTTAAAATAAAATGACCAAAAAGTACTAAAATGTAGATGGTACTTGTATTTTTTTTTTTTTTTTTTTTGCGGTACTGGGGATTGAACTCCAGGGCATTCTACCTCTGAGCTATACCCCCAGCCCTATTTTGTATTCTTTATTTTGAAACCGAGTCTCACTAAGTTGCAGAGTGCCTCACTAGGTAGCTGAGGCTGGCCGCAAACCCGGATCCTCCGGTCTCAGCCTCCCGAATGCTGGGATTACAAGCGTGCGCCACCACGCCCGGCTCTTGTATTTAAAGAACTATTTCATCCCCAACAGAAATATTTTTGGCCCATTGGTCTTTATGTTTTATGGGTTAGAAAAATCCAATCATCCTATTATATAATGTAGCTGTCATTTTTTGTTACTACTACTTTGCCTTTATGTTAATTGCTTCAGGTATATTGGGGAAAAAATTGAGAATCAGTACTCTTTTTTTTTTTTTTTTTTGCGGTACTGGGGATTGAACTCAGGGGCATTCTACCTCCGAGCTATACCCCCAGCCCTATTTTTTATTCTTTATTTTGAAACCGAGTCTCACTAAGTTGCAGAGTGCCTCACTAGGTAGCTGAGGCTGGCCTCGAATCCGGATCCTCCGGTCTCAGCCTCCCAAATGCTGGGATTACAAGCGTGCGCCACCACGCCCGGCAAGAGAATCAGTACTCTTTATACACCTTAAATTTCATTTCCATAAAGCCACTTATTCAAAATCAGAGTTTGTTCCAAGTATGATATACCTATAATCCCAGTACTTGAGAGGCTGAGACAGGAGGATCACAGGTTCAAGGCCTGCCTCAACAACTTAGCAGGACTTTGTTTCAGAAATAAAAAAATAAAAAGAGCTGGGATATAACTTGGAGGTAGAATGCCCCTGCTTTCTCTCCCCAATACCACACAAAAAAAGAGTTTGTAAGGCTTTTTGCTACTCTCAAAATTGTTGAAAGTGTTCCAAATTATTCTTAATTATTTTGAGTTTAGCTGGGCGTGGTGGTACACGCCTGTAATGCCAATACTTGAGAGGCTGAGACAGGAGAATCTTAAGTAGTGAGACTCTCATCAACCTAGTGAGACTCTGTTTCAAAATAAAAATAAAATAGGGCTGGAGGTATAGCTCATAGGTAAAATACTCCCAGATTCAGTTCCCAGCACCACAAATACACACAAAAAATAGTTTAATTACTTTGAGTTTGTAGTACAGAACAATTGAATACCGAATTTTATTATGTTTAGGTTAAGAATTTTAGGTTACAAATTTAAAAGCATTTTTTAAAAAAATTTATTTTTGGAAAAGAACCCTTCAAAAGGGTTTTACCAAGTACCTTATATACTGAAGTAATCCAGAAAATTTTAGATTCCTTTAAGTTTTATAGAAGTTTTTTTTACTTTCCTGTTTTTCACTTCTAAAGAGAAATTCTCCCAAAAAGTTATCTTGTGTTCCAGTGATGTATATTTGTTATTCAAGCAGTCTCTTTTGCAACCACTAGACAATGGACCATACATTCCTCTTTGTAAAGTTAAATATATTCTTGAAAAATTGAACTGAGGCCAGCTGATTTTGAGAATTGGAAAATAATATTCATCTACAAATTTAGGACTCAGTTGTCTGACTGTTGTGTTTTAATATAATCAATTCTGAGAGCTGGCATTGGTAGTCCACAGTTAGTCCTGTTTGACAGTCCAACTTTCATGAGAAACCTCTCCATTTTTATTTTTTGATATGTTTGCAATTTAAATTTGATTTACAGAACCTAGAGGCTAGAGAACCTGAATAGTTAATGTGATAACCTACATTATCAACACCTGAAAGTACTATTAGCAGCTAGCATTTCTGATTTAGTTGGCTATCATGTAATAGAACAGTCTTAACCTGAAGAATCTGGGATGCAGTAACTTGTGGGACAGCATTATATGTGATCTCATTAGAGGAGCCTATATCAAATACACCTTAAAAAGTCCAAATGGAGCTAGGTGCAGTGGTCCACACTTGTAATCCCAGCTACCCAGGAGTTTGAGGCAAGAGGATCACAAGTTCGAGGTTACCCTGGGCAGCTTAGTGAGACTCCAGCTAAAAATAAGAAATAAATTAGTAAAAAGGGCTGAGGAGATAGCTCAGTGGTAGAGCACTTGCCTAGCATGTATGAGGCCCTGGGTTCAATAATCCCTAGCACCACACACACACACACATACACACACACACATACACACACAGTTCAAATGTGTAAACTTGAAACTTACTATAGGGGGGAGATGTGTGCCCCCTCTGAATGAAGACCAGACAAGATAAATGGAAAGAACTGTGTATGCAATGATCAAATAAAAGTGGTCTCATTGGTATGGTGTTCAGCCTGCTAGTAGGCTCTCCTGCTATGTTAAGCATTTGAAAACTTTAATTTTGCATTTTTTCTTCCGCTTGAGTAAAAGACAAGCATGCTCAGTGTATCTTATCTAAAATAGTATTCTTTTTTTGATTCCTAGAATTTTAGAACTGAGAAAATGCCCTGGTAGTCAGTGTGTTAATTTGAATGATGTAGTGTGTTAAGGCGGTTACAGTACTGACAGCTTTTCAAATCTAGGCTAAAATAACAAATGTACTTTACTAAATAAGGGAGAGGACAAGTAGAGAAAAACCTCTTATCTTTGTTGATAATGCTGCTAAGCATGCAGTATATGCATACTTAAAACCTCCATTTTCCTGTTTTGCCTGATTAGTGGGGCTTCAGGTTTTCTGTCAACTGATAATTTTTATAAAGAATAACAATATTTTATTAGAAAGCTACTATTATAGTGCAAGAAGCTAAAATATAAAACTTCTTATAATTTAAAATAGTTGTGAAGAAACTTCCTATTCTGGGACCTGTATTTAGGATTTATGCATTAGGGGATGATACTGTGATTATAATTTAATGTATGACAAATTTGATTGGCTAACAGTTTAAGGTTGCTTCATCATTTGTAATACAGTATACATAGTTTTCTTGCTACTATTCTCTTAACAAATGAATATCTTCCTCACAGATATTTTTTCTTTCCAATCAGAATGCTGACTTAAAGAAACAGCTTCATGAACTCCAAGCCAAAATCACAGCTTTGAGTGAGAAACAGGTAGGGGAAAGGGGAGGGGGGCATATTTTTAACATTGTGTTCTAAAGATATGTCTGCTGGAGGCTTCTAAGAGAACTGCTATTTTTCCTCATGTGTGAAAATAAGTGTGGGCAGCCAGACTCAGTTTTAATTTTGTTTGAGCTCTGTTTATCTATTTTTATTTTCGGTTGAAATCAGTCTCTAGAGTATCCCATGGGTATATGTTACTGGCAAACATATAAAAGCAATGTGGCAGGCTGCCGTTAGCTGTGTTAATTAAACTCTGTAGTTTACCCATAGGGGAAGGGGTAAAGAAAGTTAGTGGGAGTGAGTGATAGAGTCTTGTAGCTGCTATATGTGTCTTGTTACCTGTTTAAAGGCTCAAGCTGACCTTTAACTTACTGTGAGTATAGCCATTAAGTAGATCTCTAAATGTAGGTCTCCCATTGTGTAATTATTGTTATACTTCTATGTTAATCTTTATTAGAAATTGACCTATACTTATGTGTAAAAACTTTGGTGGAAACTTGTTAGACTTACTCTATATAGGGCAAGAGAAGAGCATCTTGTTTTTTCCCAAGGACATCGTGAAAATATTGTTTGGAATTTTTGGTATCTTGACCTCTCCTTAGCCAAATCAGGCAGCTCTTGCCACCAGGTGGAGTATGACAATTGATTGAACTATAAGAAAACGTCTATGGTGAATCTGATAAAGCATTTGTTTTCTTGCTCCTTCCCCACTACTATCCCTCTGTTAAAAAGAGCATTTTCTGTCTTGGAGTAGGTAAGGTAAATGTGTAAACCAAAAAGATAACATGATTTGCAGTTGATGGTTCATGCTAGTGACATCTTATTTAAGATTTTTGATACAACCGTTCTCAATAACTGACTTTCATATTGTTCTTAAAAGAATCTTAGTGAAATAATGGTAGTGAATAATTTATTCCTGGAAAGTTCTGATCATACCTTATTGTTTTCATTTAACTGAGGGGAGAAATAAACTTTGAGAACTATGTGGAATAGATGAGCTAATAATGAGTTAAATCTTTTTCCAAGCTGAGTGAACAACTGCCTTTTACTCCTCCCTCCTATTCTTATGCTTCCCCACCTTGTCTTCTTCACAGACAGGAGGTATTTTAGATTAGGGAATTGCCAAAGTAAATTAGAAGGAAGTGGGATGGTGGAGAACAATTTGTAAGGAAAAATATAAACAGAGTTTGTTAGTATGTATTTGGCTCTAAATGTGATTCAGTTCTCTCAAGTAAAAATGATGTGTGTTAGTGAAAGTGCTCTAGCTTTAGAATTCTGGTTGTGCTGAGCCCCTCCTTTTATAGTTCAGGGTTGGTTTGACAAGATGCCAATGAGTGAGTCACTTGAGATGAAAAATTCACGTGTTCCAGCAGGAAAAGAAGGTGAGGACTGATTACTGGGATAGGGGGTGGGGAATGCTTTAGCAAAGTTAAGACAATACAAGCCACATTTGGGGGAAATGGGGCAATTAAATAAAAATTTGCATTTATTTGAGTTTTTGTTTATGAGAACTGATGTAAAGATTTGGTTTATTCTGAAATTTTTTATTTTTTTTACTTTTATTTTATTTTATTTTTTGCTAGGTACCTCACTTAATAGGAAATTGCAACTGTCCCTGCTTAGTAAGACATTTCATCAGGTGGCAAACTTTGCTTGTCAGATGAATTAAGTTTGGACTCTGGCAACTGGAATTAAGAGTCTAACATCAGGAACACCAAGTATACAAAGTAAACCAGAGTCAGAAGCTGACATGTAGGCTTGCAACTTTTATAATACTTGCTTAACTGTTCAAATAGCCTTCTTGATGGAACAGGAAAATACCATTTTTAGGTAGGATAGTATTTGAAAGAAGGACAGGTACAAAGTTTAAAAGCTGATCCTTCCTCAGGCTTTTTCCAACATGAAACATTGCTATTGCTAATTAAATTGTAGTTTAAAATAGTTTTATTTTAAAACATTCCTAATGCTCTATGCCCAGCTTTTTGTTTTTCTTTCTTGAAAGTTCCACTTAGCTTCTGGCAAAACTTACTGATTTTTCTTCCACTTTGGTAGCCAAAATCTGAATTATATTACTTACATGCTAATATTTTAACATTTTTTGTTGTGAGAAAAATTTAAAATATAAAAAGTATGAAGAATAATGTCATATTCCAGAATTAATAACTATTCACCCTTTGTCATATTTGCTTCATATGCATTTTTCTATATCCATTTGAAACCTTAATTATACAAGTAATAGATGTATGCATTCTTTTATTTTGCTTAATTAGAAAAATAAGC
>PVLC010016375.1:0-35550 GCA_004027655.1 Graphiurus murinus | reverse complement strand
ACAAGATCACATCAAAGTCAATCACTAAACTGACCTGGAGATAGGGGGAGGGTGGGTGGGAATTGGGGAAGGGTTAATGAGAAATATGTGCATGGATGTCTTTACCTGTACTAGCTTGTACCCAACAAAAATGTGTGATTAACCCTGTTGTACCCAAGAAATGTATAAAAATCCATGCTAAAAAAAATTAATTAATTAATTTAAAAAAAATTTTTTTTAAAAAGCCAGGCGTGTTGACATATGTAATTCCAAGTAATCTCAGTAAATGGGAGGCTGAGACAGGAGGATTGTAGGTTCGAAGGTAGCTTCAGCATCTTAGCGAGGCCCTCCCCAAAGGGCCACGGCAGAGCACCCACCTGAAGGATGACCAGAAGCCCCAGGACGGCAGTCTTCACGTCCTCCAGGGAGGCCGAGTAGGCAACCACATCCCTCTCCTCCAGCTCGGGGGGCAGAGCAAGGGAGCGGGCCATCACCTTTAGAGAGACCAGCGTGTGAGTCACGCTCACAGCCACGGCCACCACCAGACCCAACACTCTACCACCAACACCTCTTCTACTTCTCAGGAGGAAAGATGTGAACACTCAGAAATCACGACACATTCCCAGACTAACAGGAACAGGCGCTGGCTCTGCGGGAGGACAGGGCCACGGTCCCACGCCCTGGCTCTTGGCGCTGTGAGTCTCCCGACACCCAGCCCCGCTCCCAGGGCGCCCTACGACACCCATTTCTAGGCCCTGCAGGGCCTCCTGGCACCGCCTGTCTCTGCTGGGAAGGACGCCTGCCTACGGAGGCCACCAGTCACAGTACTCAGGGTGGGACAGACGGTCCAGGAGTTGCTTCTGCCACGAGACTTCACCAGGCCCAAGCGGCGCTCACCTTTTCGATGATGTCCAGCAGACTGTTGAAGTAGTGGCTGTGACAGCCTTCTGCCAGGTCCACCAGCAGCTGGGTGGCCAGCTTGCGGACCTGGTGATCTTTGTCCTCAGGGATGTGGGAGAGCTGGGAGATGACCACTGAGTTAATCAGCTCCTCCTAGGCGGGCACAAGGGGAGGAGGTGAGCCTGTGTACTCACGGGTGGACATATCTCAGTGACACTGAATTTCTTAAGGCGCAGACCAAAAAGAGCTAAGGTGTTGGTTGGTCAAGACTGCACAAAGAGGGGTGTGGTGGCTCACCCTATAATCCCAGTACTTGGGAGGCTGAGACAGGAGGATCATAGGTTCGCAGCCAGCCTCAGCAACTTATGAGGCCCTCTGCAACTTAGTGACACCCTGTTTGAAAATAAAGAATAAAATAGGGCTAGGGGTGCAGCTCGGAGCTAGAATGCCTCTGGGTTCAATCCCCAATACTACAAAACATTAAAGTAAAAACAGTCCACACGAGACACTTCTGCACTCAGATCAGAACTCTCTGGAGGCCCCGGGCCCTGAAGGCCTGTCCTCACTGCTCCCTGGCCAGGCCCTCGGGACAACTGCGAGCACGGAAGAGTGAAGCCTGAGCCTGGCCTGGGCCAGCCAGGAGGCACCGGCCTCAGAGCCCCGGCTCCCAATCCCGGCGCTGCACGCACCTCATAGAACTGCCTGTTGATCAGCAGCACGAAGGACAGCACGTCCAGCACCTTGATGCGCACGGCACTGCGGGGCTCGTTCCTGGGGAGGAGCAGGCTGCTGGGCTGGCCAGGGGGACGCCAGGCCTGCAGCCCAATTCTGTGATCTCCCCATGGGCCCCCAGCTCCTCAGCATCTGAACCACGACTCGGAAGAAGTAAAGTGGCCATCTTTCTAGACCCCACACCAGGAGCTCACCATGGGACCCTAGACAACCAACCTTTTGCACCCAAGGAAAGCCATTACTTTCACCAATCAAAAGGAGAGCGCTGACTTATCGGGGCCCAGGTGCCAGGGGTAGCCAAGGAGACCTGCTACCTGAAGAACCTCTCCATCAGCGACTGCAGGTTCTGGATCCAGCCATCCTTCGCTGGGTGAATGGACTGAGCGCGATAGGATATCAAGTTTAAGAGGGAGGACTCCTGCAAAGGAAGACAGAGCCGGCGTGTCAAGGACACACCAACCTGCAGAAGCGTTTGTTCAGAACGCTGGGCTGGCCACCTCGGAGCCCAGCGGGAGCACACAGGAGCCAAAGCCCCTGGCGGCAGGACTCAGGCCGGAGCCCACAGAACAGCCCGGCAGCGAGCTGAGCGTTCCTGGTAAATGACGGCTGCCGCCTCCGCGGAGCTGACCCGGAGCCCTCCTCCACGCGGGTGGGAGGAGACTGACACTTAGGCTAGCACTAAGCTTGTAGCAGACCCACGCGCTCCGCTGGCTGACAATCGGCAGGCTTCCCTACCTGGGAAAGCGGAGCCCACTCGGCCCTTCAAGCTCAGAGAACTAGGCATCGCCCTCCCACCAGAGCCCGAGGCCCTCCCTGCAGTCCATGGGGCAGGGGGTCTTACAGGCCTCTGGGCCTGAGCCCGGGCCACGGGGCAGGGTGATTTACAGGCGTCTGGGCCTGAGCCTGGGCCACGGGGCAGGGGGTCTCACAGGCCTCTGGGCCTGAGCCCGGGCCACGGGGCAGGGTGACTTACAGGCCTCTGGTCCGCACAGCTCTCCACCAGCTCAAAGTATCTCTCCTGCGAGCCGTGGAACTCGTTCTGGTCGCACAGCTCCTCCACCGTGGTCAGCAGGTCGTGGACGATGGTCCTGAGCTCTGGGCTGTCGAGGCTCTGTGGTAGAGCGCCACTGCTGACTAACCTGTGCTCTCCTCAAGACCGGCTGCATCTGGACGCCCCGCCCGAGCGGCAGCCATGCTCCTGCCCCCACCCTGGGGGCCGGCAGGAGGGAGGACTTGGCCTGTCCCCCTGAGCACTGGGCCACACGCTCACGGTTGCCACCCTCTGCCATGCCACATGGCCACAGCCGCCCCTCCAGAGGCTCTGCACCTGGTGCCAAGAGGTGACCTGCCCCGTCACTCTGGCCCCTTGAGCCCCCAGCTCACCCACCGCACAGTCTGGAACAAGACCTGACTTCCCGGGAGACAGGGCGGCCCCACTGGCAACTAGCGGTTGGCGCGGCTGCAGCAGGCTCTGGGGCCGAGGCTGGCCGGACGCACAGGGCACCTTGCGTCTTCTGGGGCCAAGCCTGTCCGCCTGGGGTCCCGGGCGCCCTACCTGGAGCTGCTGAAGCAGCCGCTCGATGATGTTCAGCAGGATGTCCCATGTCACGGCCTGGAGCTCCTTCCTGTACTTCTTGATGAGTCTGGTTATGGACAGCACGATCTCATAGGACACCACCTCGTTGGGACACGTCATGGCCTAGAACATGGGGTCAGGGAGCCCAGTGTCAGCTGCCTCTCGCCATGCACAGGAAGCACCCACCACAGCACCAACCCACCACAGCACCCTCAGCTGGCTGTAAGGCGCCTGGGGGGGCCCAGGAGGATCCCAGAAGGGTGTTTCTCTGCTACACTACTTTAGCATGGTTGAGACCCAGGTAGGGCCCTAAAGCCCCACCTTCGAAGGGCTTGACTCAGATAACGTTTCCTGGGCCCTAGAGCACGGGCACAGCAGAAGCTGCACACTATCATGGAGGTTCCAGTGAGGGCAATGAGCAAAGACCGCACCTGTGCGCACACTGCTGACAAGAGGGACAGAGCAGGAGGCTGCCGAGCAGGAGAATGCGTCACCCGGGATACAGCTTTGCCTTACTCTTTTTTCAGTACTGGGGATTGAAGAGGAATTCTACCACTGAGCTGCGCACCCCCAGACCTTTTCTTGATTTTTTTTTTTTTTTTTTTTTGCAGTACTGGGGATTGAACTCAGGAGCATTCTACCTCCGAGCTACACCCCCAGACCTATTTTTTATTCTTTATTTTGAAACTGAGTCTCACTAAGTTGCGAAGTGCCTCACTAGGTAGCTGAGGCTGGCCGAGAACCCGGATCCTCCGGTCTCAGCCTCCCGAATGCTGGGATTACAAGCGTGCGCCACCACGCCCGGCCCCTTTTCTTGATTTTGTGACCCAGGCTGGCCTCAAACTTGCACTCCTATTGCCTCAGGCTCCTGGGTAGAGCAGCGGAGTACAGGCATGCACCGCCATGCCTGGCTCAGACACAGCTGTCTGAGCTGCACCACGCTGCGAAAGGAGGGCCGAGTTATCACTTGACCAGGGAGCCAGGAGAGCCAAACACACAGAAAGCGCTCTGCACGCTGCAGGCACCATGGAAACAGAGCTATGTCATCAGCATCGCCCAGAGAGACCGCAAGACTACCACCTTGACAAAACAGAACATCGCCGGCAAGAGGAGCGCTACCCACGGGCGACGCTGAGCAGCTCCAGTGTTACTTGGCAGGAGAGGAAATTCATAAGATAAAGTGTTTGCTTGAGAATAAAACTGTCAAATAGCCCTAAATCTCATCCCCATCTGAAAAGCAGCTGACTGGAAATACCGCCCATCCCCACCCCACAGAAGGCCGGGTGGGCGGGCCCAGGGCGAGGCCCCCACTGGCCAACTCTGCGGCACAGAGACCCGTTACCTCATAAAAAGATGGCAGCACAGACGTCGGGGAGTTCTTGAGCGAGTAGAGTCGGTGGGCCCCCCAGAGAGCCATGCCCACAAAGAACACGGCTCCTCTCAGCAGCGGGGCGTCTTCCATGTAGGCCCTGAAAGCATTCCGCAGACGGGGGCCGTGAGCAGGGCTCGGCCGGGCGTGGGGTCTGAGGAGGGCGGCTCGGGCGGGGCCCCCAGCGGTCCCTGCGCAGCGGGCAAGGGCAAGGGCACGGGGAGGTGGCAGCCAGCAGCAACTGCGACTCCTTCACGACCCTTCAAGCCAGTCACCGCTGACCACACCGCGTGGGGGTCGGGCCAGAGGCAGGGACACGGGTGAGGAGGGCAAGGCCCTCGGCCGCCTGTGCTCAGACTGTACTGGGAGGCAGGGACCAAGGCTCCTTCTGAAATCACAGCTGAGAAGGAAAGCCATGGAGGCCGGGAGCTCACAGACAACCAGAGCGGCGCGGCAGAGGAGGGGAGACCCCTCCAGCAGGGGGGCGTGTGTGCAAGGGCCCTGAGGGAGAGCGGAGACGAGAGGCCCACGGGGCTGCGGCAGGGCAGGCCACTCAGGACCTTGATCCACAGGGACCGTGCTCCCTTGTCCCGGGAGCACAGGGAGCCACTGTGGTGACAGTCACATCTGTTGGAAAAAGGTCTCCCAGCTGGGCGTGGTGGCACATGCCTATAATCCCAGTCTTTAAGAGGCTAAGATGGGAGGATCATGGGTTTGAAACCAGCCTCCTTAGCAACTTAGTAAGACTTTTAGCAACCTTACAAGACCCTGTTTCAAAACAAAAAATAAAAAGGGCTGGGGGGCTGGGTGTGGTGGCACATGCTTATAATCCCAGTACTTGGGAGGCTGAGACTGGAGGATCACAGGTTCACAGCCAGCCTCAGTTACTTAGTGAGGCCCTCAGCAACTTAGTGAGACCCTGTTTCAAAATAAAGAATAAAAAATAGGACTGGGGGTGTAGCTTGGAGGTAGAATGCCCCTGGGTTCAATCCCCAGTATTACAAAAAAAAAAAAAAGGTCTCCCAAGCTGGATGTGATGGTGCATGCCTATAATCCCAGTCTTTGAGAGGCTGAGACCAGAGGATCACAGGTTTGAGAACAGCTTCCTCAGCAACTTAGCAAGACTTTCAGCTACCTAATGAGACTCTGTTTCAAAACAAAAAATAAGAGCCGGGCGTGGTGGTGCACACTTGTAATCCCAGCATTTGGGAGGCTGAGACCCAGGTTCTCGGTCAGCCTCAGCTACATAGTGAGGCACTCTGCAACTTAGTGAGAAACCCGGTTTCAAAATAAAGAATAAAAAATAGGACTGGGGGTATAGCTCGGAGGAAGAATGTCCCTGAGTTCATTCCCCAGTACTGAAAAAAAAAAATAGGGCTGGGAAGCTGGGCGTGGTGGCGCATGCTTGTAATCCCAGCATTCGGGAGGCTGAGACCGGAGGATCCGGGTTCGAGGCCAGCCTCAGCTACCTAGTGAGGCACTCCGCAACTTAGTGAGACCCGGTTTCAAAATAAAGAATAAAAAATAGGGCTGGGGGTGTAGCTCGGAGGTAGAATGCCCCTGAGTTCAATCCCTAGTACTGCAAAAAAATAAAATAAAAAATAAAAAGGGCTGGGGTATAGCTCAGAGGTAGAACACCCCTGGGTTCAATCTTCAGTATCACACACACACACACACACACACACACACACACACACACACACGAATGAAAGAAAAAGGCCTCCCCAGTGTCTACACTGACTTCGAGTACGACACAGAGGTGGTTCTTGGGGAGGCAGGAGTGGACGCCGGGAGCAGCCCAGGAGGCGAGTGCTGAGGGCGTGGCCACGCTCCAGCCACCCTCGGGCAAGAGGGACAGGACTTGCAGTGGGTTGGCTGCGGGATAAGGGCGAGGGCGAGGGAGAGGGTCGGTAGGCACCGAGTCGAGCCTTGTAACCAGGCAAGGAGGGAGGGAGCCACACCGGAGACCTCCAGGCAAGCAGAACTTTGAGGATAACTGCAGACATTCTGATAGGACGGGTAGAAGAGGGCAGAACACGCGACCACGGCCTAGCAGGAGCAGAAGCTCAGGCACGGCGCCCAATCAACGGGACAGTCCTGACTTGGTCTATGCCAGCCAGGCAAGCACCGTGCCAGCAGCCTCCTCTGGCGAGCCTCCCGGGCCGACCCGCCGCCCAGGCCCGCCACTCACCGGTCCTCCATGATGCGGCACATGTTGTAGATGGCACTGTGACCCAGGTGCGTGCCCAGGAGGTTGCGCATCAGCTGGGGACAAAACGCACGCACGTGAGGGGGGTGGGCAGAGAGGCCCGCCTCCCGCAGCCGGCCGCAGCTCCAGCACCCAGAGAACGCCAGCACACCGCCCCTAAGGGGCCACCGTCAGGTCACTCCCCACACCAGACGCCCTTTACTGAAGACAAGATGGCCTTGTCCAGTCACGTGCTGGGACTGGACCTTATCCCAGGGAGGGCCTTCCGGCACAGCAGGAGGGGACCCACCTTCCAGCAAGGCTCGCAGAGCTCCTTGACATTGATGGTGCGGCAGAGAGTGACGATGAACAGAGGGAGGCTCTCGGCCGGCAGGCAGTTGTAGCAGACGACTGCGTCCAGCACCTGCAGGGAGACCTGCAGGAGGGGAGGCGGCTCAGCAGCGCCCCCAACTCCCCCTCCCCCACTGCCACGCGCTGCTCCTCAACCACGAGCAGGCGGGCATCTGGGGCGCTCCTGCCCCATCCTGCACCACGCCTTCACGATGGAGGGCAGGCCTGCAGCTCAGAGAGGCCCGGCAGCCACCTGGGGCCACACAGCCTGAGAACAGCACGCGGGCTTGAACCCAGAGCCCAGCCTCCCAGAAACAAGAGTGCCATGTACTGTGGCCCTAGGGAAGGGAGCCACTGACCTCGATATCCACAGAGGACGCCGTCCGGATGCACAACAGACAGATCATGCTGTGGGGGAAGCGCCCAAGTCAGTTCAGAGTGTTTCCCAGAAGGCCGAGCGACTGAGCTTCAATTTTTGGTCCTCTGTGACGCTGGTTCTGTACGTGGCTCGTCCCCCCTTAGTGTGCCTGCCCCGTGCCAACCATGCCCGGTGCTGGGCTGTGTGTGAATGAGAAAGCCCCGCCCTCGTGGACACCACAGGATGCTTTGGAAAACTAACACAACAGACAGCAACTGAAGCACCGGGTGATGCTCTAAGTAGAAGATGGCTACGCCCACTCCACTTTCTCCATTTATTGGGTGGCTTCATCTGCTTTATTTGCCCTGCAGAGCTGGACTCAAGAGCCAAGGTGATAGGGCTGTTGTCAGAGTAACACACGGTGCTGAGGATCGAACCCAGAGCCCCATGCAGGCTAGACAAGGGTCCTGCCCTACCACTCAGCTCCACAACAGCTGGGATCGAAACCCTTTTCTTACTGGACCATTGATGCGATGTATTCATCGAGGTAACAGCTGTTGAATTTGACCAAGTTCACAAGCACCAGAAGGAACTCCGAGGACAGACCGACATCCATCCACTGCAGGACAAACTCCGCTGGGGAGGAGGAGGAGTGCGGTGTGCGAGGGGCCGAGGGTGCACCTCCTCCTCGCCTCCTTCTCAGCAGAGGGGACCCCACTCTCGAATCCCATCGATGCTGGGCAGCCTGGGGTTACAGTACTAGGATTACAAGCATGCGTCACTGTGCCCGACAAAAGAGGCACTAGGGCCACACGTAGTGGCACGTGCCTGTAATCCTAGCACTTGCCAGGCTGAGACAGGAGAATCGCAGGTTCGAGGCCAGCCTCAGCAACTTAGCAAGACTCTCAGCAACTTGGCGAGATCCTCTTTCAAAATAAAAATAAAATAGGGCTCGGGGTGTATCTTGAGCGTAGAATATCTCTGGGTTCAATCTCCAGTACAAAAAAAGAGGCAGTAGAAATGTTTTTCGGGGGGGTGGGCAATACTGAAGTTCAAACCCAGGGCCTCACACATGCTGGGCAAGCACTCTACCAGAGCTACATCCCCAGCCTCCAGGTTAAATTTAGTCCCAAGACCAGGGAAACCGTAACCCAGCAGGGCACCTACCTAGCTCTTCCTCCAAGTAGGCGATGTGCCTCCCATTGTCCGTGAGGGCCTTGAACACTTCTAGCCGTTCGTGGAGGTCTTCATTGGAGGGGTAGTCCCTGATGACCTTAAAGAAGAGGGCCCTGAGGACCCCCAAGCGGTCACCCTAGGGACAAAACCACAGGCTCAGGAGAGCACTCTCAGGCTCTCCACACAGCTGCCAGGAAACACAGGGAGCACCCTGACCACGGGGACACCTCACGAGCTGGCAAGTCAGCGGCTGGCTGGCGTGAGGCCCGCCTCCGACGCCAGGTCTGGGCGCTACAGGGGCACATGGCAGGGACAAGACAGCTCCTGCCCCGGCCCAGCTCGCAGCCCAGGGTAGACACGTGTGCTCACGTGGTGATGACGAGGGTCACAGTGTGACAGCCCAGGAGAGGTGCAGCAAGAGTGGACAGGCCACAGAGGGAGAGGGCGGCCGCTGGAGGCTTCCCAGCGGAGCCCCGTGAGCAGGGGAGTGGCCCGGCTGGGGAACCGGCGGCAGACGTGAGGCAACAATGACTGTGCTGAGCAGCCTTGTTTTATACCAGAACGGCCACGTTCCCGCTCGCAGGTGAGGAGGTGGCAGCTCGGGGGCTCCAGTGACTGGCCAGGTGACACAGGGACACCCGGCAGGTGGTCCAGCTCCAGGCCCCACACTAGTACCCCACCAGAGACAGGAGTCCAAAGGGCAGGTGGCCTGGGGCGCCTCACCTGCCCCTGCACGATGGCCTTCAGCAGCGCCAGCACCGCGTGTCGGGCCTCGGGTGGCCGCTCTGGCTGCAGCAGGTCCGCCACAGCCTTCCAGAGTGCTTCCACCGCATGCTGCCACCAGCAGAGAGGAAAGGGGCCGGCGTAAGGGGGTGGCCTCCACGCGCTGGCCCTTCGATGCAAGGACAGGACACTGTCCTTGCACAGACCAGAGCAACGGGTGTCCTGACTCGGAACCGCTCCTTGGCAGCCCATGCCTGGTGCACCCCCGCAGCCCGCGCTGCCCACGGGCCTCAGAGCCCCTCGCCCAGCAGGCCCCTTCACGGGCAGAGGAAGGCCAGGGGAGCGGCCGGGCTCTGAGACCAGCAGGCCACCTGGGGAGCGGCTCAGACGCCAAGGGAGCCACAGCAAGAGTCTCAGAACCAGCGCAGCATGGGCCCTGGCCTGGGCCTGACCCAGAAGCCCTGCCTGAGGCTTCCCTCGGTGCAAACCCAGCAGCGCATCCCTGCCCGGCCCTGCTGCCCCCGGAGCTGCCGAGGAAGAACTCGGTGGGCTCCTGAAGTCCACTCTTCTCGCCGAGTCCCGCCACCACGCAGTGGCTTCTGCTGCCTCGAGTCACCCGATCAGCCTCATTCTGTGAGCACTGAGGCAGCTCTCCCCCGCCCTTCCCTCCCCAGCTCAGCCACGGCTCCACTCCCTGCAACCAGGGTCCCAGAGGCCCGCTCCTGGGCTTCCTGTTTATGCAGGACTAAGACGGCCAAAGCCTCTTAGATGTGCCTAGTAAACACCCAAACCGACCAGAAGATACCGGACCCTCACCTTTGTTTCACTTGAATTCTTTTTTTTTTTTTTTTTTTTTTTTTTGGTACTAGAGGTTGAATCCAGAGGCATTCAACCTCTGAGCTACACTTCTAGACCTATCTTATATTTCTTTATTTTGAAACAGGGTCTCACTAAGTTGCAGAGCAACCTTGCTGAGTTGCTGAGGCTGTCCTCAAACCTGCGATTCTCCTATCTCAGCCTCTCAAAAAATGTGATTACAGACGTGTGCCACCACACCCAGCCTTTATCCTTTGTTCCACTTGAAATACTCCTACTAAAGCCGGGCGTGGTGGCGCACGCTTGTAATCCCAGCATTCGGGAGGCTGAGACCTGAGGATCCGGGTTCGCGCCAGCCTCAGCTACCTAGTGAGGCACTCTGCAACTTAGTGAGACTCGGTTTCAAAATAAAGAATAAAAAATAGGGCTGGGGGTGTAGCTCGGAGGTAGAATGCCCCTGAGTTCAATCCCCAGTACCGCAAAAAAAAAAAAAAAAAAAAGAAATACTCCTACTGATGCTTGTGAACCATCCCCATCCCTAAGCCTGTCAATCTACTCCCAGGGCATCCCGTATCTGCAGGGGCAACTTTCCCAATATGGCTGCCTGCTTTTCCTGTTGCTTCTTGGAGACATGCAGCTTGCGTATCTCAGATGCACTGCTGGAGACAGTGGCCACTTCCCTAGTGGGTCTGAGCCCCCTCCCGAGTCTCACACCCAAGCAGTGGATGAGGCCGGGCAAAGCTCCGAGGCGCTCTACAACCTGACCCCAGACCACACCCTCGTCTGTCCTCAGGACGGAGAGGAGCCTGCAGATGGCTGCCCACAATGCACCTGGCTGCCACCAGCCAGGCCCCTCACCCAGGCAGGGCCCCAGCCGGTCGCCCTGACCAGTCCTTTGGGAAGCCAGCCCTTTCCGGGTCTCCCCTCTCCCAAGAGTGTGGATGAGAGGACAAGTGGGCACACGTTTTCATAGCCCTGTCTGGCATCTGCCGGGAAAACCTGTTCCCTCTGCCCCCACCGAGGCGGGGCTCTCAGGGTTTTATTCAGGGCATTTCCAGAACTTCTCCATCACTAGGACGAAAATTAAATTGCCCTAAAACGGTGAAAATACTATCACCCCCAAGCTACTTGTCAACTATGCTCCCAGAAAAAGCAAACACGAGGCTTCTAGACGGCCGGCCGGCACGTGTCTCTCCAGAGCACAAGTGAGACAAACCTACCTCTTCAAATTTCTTAGTTTTTGCAACTTCGCAGATCTGCCCTATCACCCGGATGCGATTGTTGAGGCCACATTCGACACTCAGTTCCTAGAGGGGCAAGAAGGAAAAGGGGCCAGCACTCAGGCACCAGGTCTCCTGGCTGACCACCACACGCCACCCTATGGAGAGCGCCACACTTCCTGACTTGCACTCCGCAGCAGATCTGTGAGATCAGGATTTGCTGAAGAGCTTCCTACCCCACCTTGGTGGACTGAGAATGGACAACTTTTCATAACTGCAAAGTTGTTTTTGTTTTTGTTTTCAGTACTGAGGATTGAATTCAGTGGCATTCTACCTCCGAGCTATACCCCCAGCCCTATTGTTTTATTCTTTTATTTTGAAACAGGGTCTCACTAAGCTGCGGAGTGCCTCACTAGGTAGCTGAGGCTGGCCACGAACCCAGATCCTCCTGTCTCAGCCTCCCAAATGCTGGGATTACAAGCGTGTGCCACCACACCCAGCTCATAACTGCAAAGTTTTTACTGGTATAAAATTTACACAACAGAGCCGGGCATGGCTCTGTTTTACTGGAATAAAATTTACACAACATAAAATACATCATTCTAATTATTTATTTATCTATTTATTGACTGATGCTGGGGATTGAACCCAGGGGCATTCTACCTCTAAGCACACCCCTAGCCCTTTTTATCCTTTATTTTGAAGCAGGGTCTTGCTAAGTTGTTCAGATGGCCTCTAACCTGTGATCCTCCTGTCTCAGCCTCTCAAGTACTGGGATTACAGGTGAGCACCACCATGCCTGGCTCCTCAGTCCTTTTTTCTTTTTTATTTATTCATTTTTTTTTCGGTACTGGGGATTGAACAGAGTCTTGCAAGGTTGCTGAGGCTGGTCTTGAACCTATGATTCTCCTGTCTTAGCTTCCCAAATACTGGTATTGCAGGCATCTGCCACCACGGCTAGCTTCATCTGAAACTGTGCAATTCAGGCTTGAGTACATTCACAATGATTACAGCTATCCCCACTAATTCCAGAACATTTTCATCACCCCGAAAGGAAACCACATACTAATTCCTTCCGACCCTCAGCCCTGGCAACCACCAGTGCGCTCTCTCTCTATGGATTTGCTTGTTCCAAACACTTCACAGAAATGAACTCATGGATTATGAGAACCTCTGTGACTAGCTTCTTTCATTTCGCATGTTTTCAGCATTCACAAATGTTGTAGTATGTGTTGGTTCATTCTTTTTTTTTCCCCGTGGTACTGGGGATTGAACTCAGAGGCATTCCACCTTCAAGCTACAGCCCCAGGCCAATATTATTTCTTATTTTGAAACAGGGTCTCACTAAGTTGATGAGAGTCTCACTACTTGCTGAGGCTGTCCTTGAACCTGCCATCCTCCTGTCTCAGCTGCTCAAGTACTGGGATTACAGGCCTGCACCACCAAGCTCGGCTCTCTTTATTCTTTCTGTTCCTGACTCACACCCCATCTCATGGATATACCACATCCCATTTATAGCTTTCATCAGTTAATGGGCATTTTGGTTGTTTCTGAGTGGAAAACTTCGTAAGTGCAAAAATTCAACATTTACTTATGGGATAAAATTGGTGCCAGGCATTTATTAGTGGAATTCGAATATATAAAAATAAGGACACGCCACGCATGGTGGTGCACGCCTGTAATCTCAGTACTTGGGAGGCTGAGAGAGAAGGATTGCAGGTTCGCAGCCAGCCTCAGCTACTTAGTGAGGCTGTCCTCAACTTAGTGAGATCCTGTTTCAAAATAAAGAATAAAAAATAGGGCTTGTAGCTCAGAGGTAGAATGCCCCTCGGTTGAATCCTCAGTGCCACAAAAAAAATAAAATAGGATTGGAGATGTAGCTCAGGGGTAGAATGTCCCTGGGTTCCATCCCCTGTACCAAAAGAAAGAAAAAAGGGGAGCAAGGGGTGTAGCCTGGAGATAGAATACTCCTGGGTTCAATCAAAAGAATACTACCAAAAGAATAAATGAATAAATAAATAAGAACAGGAGTTGGGCATAATGGCACACACTTGCAATCCCAGTACTTGGAAGGCTGAGACAGGAGGATGGCAAATTCAAAGACAGCCTCAGCAAGTAGCGAGACTCTCATCAACCTAGAAAGACCTTGTTTCCAAATAAAAATAAAAGAGGACTAGAGGTGTAGCTCGGAGATAGAATGCCCCTGGGTTCAATCCCCAGGACCGCAAAAAAAAAAAAAGGAAAGAAAGAAAAGAAAAGCAGGGGACACATCTATAATCCCAGTATTTGGGAGGCTGAGACAGGAGGATACCAGGTTCCAGCCCAGCGTCAGCAACTTAGGCCCTCTGCAACTTAGCAAGACCCTGTTTCAAAATAAAAAATAAAAATGGGGCTGGGAGTGTAGCTCAGAGGTAGAATACCCCAGGGTTCCAACAAAACAAAACAAAAAACCAGCTGGGCATGGTGGCCCACACCTATAATCCCAGTACTTGAGAAGCTGAAACAGGAAGATCATAAGTTCAAGGCCAGCCTCAGCAACTTAGTGAGAACCTATTTTGAAATAATAGGGTTGGGTATGTAGCTCAGAGGTAGACTCCCCCTGAGTTCAATCACAAGTACCAGAAATAAATAAATAAGCAAAGACCTACTTCTCCTAGGAACTCACAAATTACCAGTTAATATCTGACCATACACCTCACCACCTGTGAAGGAGGAGGCAAGCAGTCCACATCTAGTAAAATGGGCTTTCTTGCATCAACATTTGGTTTTGTTTTGTTTTAATGTTTTGGTGTGTGTGTGTGTGTGTGTGTGTGTGTGTGTGTGGTACTGGGGATTGAACTCAGGGGCATTCTACCTCCAAGCTACACCCCCAGTCCTGCTTTTTATTCATTATTTTGAAACAGGGTCTTACTAAGTTTCGGAGGGAGGCTGGCAGTGAACCAGGATCCTCCTGTCTCAGCCTCCCAAGTACTGGCATTACAAGTGTGCACCACCACGCCTGGCTTAATGTGTTTTTTAAAGTGCTCAGGCTGGCCTAAAATCTATAATCTTGTCTCAGCCTCCCAAGTACTGGGATTACAGGCATGAACTACTGCACCAGGTTCAACATCTGAATTCTAACACAAATGTGCTAAAGCAAGTCACCAAGATTCTAACTGAAGGACATGCATATAAGCCTCCATAATACTGAGGACAGGAGTCCTGTGCTTAAGCTCACCAGTAACCCATCTCCCACAGACCCTGTAACAGATCAAACCCAGCCTTCTTTGCACTTCCCAGTAGGTTAGCGAAGACAGGCAGCTCACTCACTCTGAGGATTTCCGCTGTGATGATAAACTCCGTCTGCTTGCCTTCTGCAGACCTGGGATTTGGCCTTGAAGTTCCCAGTCCCAACAGAATCTTGAACTTCTCCTTCAAGCCTGAATCTTTGCTTGCTGGTTTGGCCATGGTGGGCAGGGGAGCAAGAGAGGACTCCTCTGTGCAGAAGAAACAGGCATTGGAGACACCTGAGCTCCGCCCACCTGCCCCTCTGCTGACCTCTAGCCGCCCAGACCCAAGGTCTGTGGCGGGCATCAGCTCTCTCCCCACAGACCCTGGAAACAACTCAAAACACAGCCTGGGAGACACAGGCCTGGTCTAGCGAGTCGCCTGCTCAGACACCACCACTCGCCGCCTGGATGCACGGGGTAGGGGTGGCCGTCACGGGTGCAGGGAACCCTGACATTTGTCATCTCTTTTTCCCCCATGTGGAAATGGAACTGTCGCAGGTATGCCAGAAGCAGAGACCCTCTCGCATCCTCCAGGACTTAAAATCAAGGCGTGCTTAGAGCATCAGGGCAAGCATGCAGTAGGCGCGGCCGAGACCTGGGCGCTTGCGAGGCCCGCCTCCCCGTCGCAGACGGGCCACACCGCAGGCCGAGCCGGGCGGGCGACCGGGATCCCCGGAGCCACTCACCCCGCGCACACCCCCCGCGCTCCGGGCGGAGAAGGGCGCACACCCCCGGCCCCGAGCCGCCGCCGGAAGCACAGCTCGCACTTCCGGGAGCTGGGCCGCGGCAGGGCCCGCGCAGGGCTTGCCGGGAGTCGTAGTTCTGGGTGTGGGTCGCGCACGTGACGAGACCGCGGGGGCTGCTGGGATGTGTAGTCCGCAGGGCTCGGCATGAGCGCCACAGTGAGAATGTTGACCCGCAGCCGGAGTCGTGCTGCCAGGGCCAGGCCGCGCGAAGGTGGGGAGGAGCCCGCGCCACCTCGGAGTCGAGAGGTGGCTGCAGGTAGCGCCGCGCCCGGCCGCGCCGCGGGTGGAGAGGCGAGGGAAGGAGACTCGGGCCGCGGGCTGGGGTCCCGCGCTGCACCGCCACACCCGCACCCAGGACGCCGCGGTGCCTGCAGGCGCGAATCAGTTCCCTGGCCCGCGTGCGTCCCGGTTCCCACCTTGACTCTTGCCCTAAGGCCGGAGGTCCTCAGAGCTGCGGCCCGGGCGTGCACACCCACCCCCGTCCTCCCCAACGGGAAAGTCCTTGTCCCACCAGCCTGCCCCGGGACACTCCATTTGCACCAAGCTGGCTCCCTCTCAGCCAGGCTGGGAGCCAAGATCACACCCAGCCCGAAGTCTCCCCCAGCCGGACGGTGGCGCCGAGAAAAAACAGGAAAGGGCATGGCGTTCATTGTGTTTGCCTGTGGCCATTAAGGACCTACTGTGTGCCAAACAGGGTTAGGAAGTGAAGGAGTGAGACTAACAGGGCCCCTGCACGTCTCCCACTGGCACTTCTGCAGAATTGGCCACAGCAGGATTCCCATGAGCACCTGGGGCAATCCAGGCAAGGGGACCCTCTGGGAGAAGGCATGGCAGGGGGCACTGATGCATGGGGAGCAAGCAAGTAATGGTGCCTGCCAGGGCAGCACGAGCCTTGTGTCCAGAGGGAGTTTGGAGTTTATTGTGAATGCAAAGGGAAACCAACGAAGGGTTCTGAAAGAGGAGTGACACAGTCCAGTTTGGGTGTTAGAAAATTCCCTTGGAAGCCAGGCGTGGTGTCGCACACCTGTATTCCCAGTACTTGGGAGACTGAGACAGGAGGAAGGAAGGTTGAGAATAGCCTCAGCAACATATTGAGACTCTCAGCAACCTAGTGAGACCCTGTTTCAAAACAAAAAATAGAGCCGGGCGTGGTGGCGCACGCTTGTAATCCCAGCATTCGGGAGGCTGAGACCGGAGGATCCGGGTTCGAGGCTAGCCTCAGCTACCTAGTGAGGCACTCCGCAACTTAGTGAGACCCGGTTTCAAAATAAAGAATAAAAAATAGGGCTGGGGGTGTAGCTCGGAGGTAGAATGCCCCTGAGTTCAATCCCCAGTACCGCAAATAAATAAATAAATAAATAAATAAAGAGATGTACCTCGAAGATAGAATGTCTGTCCATGGGTTCGATCCCCAGTACCAGAAAAAAGAAAGAAAATTTTCTTGGAGCAGCCTAGAAGACATATTAGAGCTGTCATGGTAGAGGCTATCTCCAGCATCCTGGTGTGCTAGTGTGTACTTTGTGGTTGTTTTTGCAGTACTGGGGATTGAACCCAAGGGCATTCTACCTCCAAGCTAAATCCCCAGTCCTATTTTTTACTTATGTGTGTGTGTGTGTGTGTGTGTGTGGTACTGGGGTTTGAACCCAGGGGCATTCTACCTTCAAGCTACACCCCCAGCCCAATTTTATTTCTTATTTGGAAATGGTCTCACTAGGTTGATGCGAGTCTCACTACTTGCTGAGGCTGTCCTCAAACCTGTGATTCTCCTATCTCAGCCTCCCAAGTACTGAGATTACAAGCCTGCGCCACCATGCCCGGCTTTTTATTCTTTATTTTGAAACAGGGTCTCACTAAGTTGAGGAGGGCCTCACTAAGTAGCTGAGGCTGGCCGCAAACCTGTGATCCCCCTGTCTCAGCCTCCCAAGTCCTGGCATTACAGGTGTAAGC
This sequence comes from Graphiurus murinus, assembly GCA_004027655.1. Taxonomy (NCBI): domain Eukaryota; kingdom Metazoa; phylum Chordata; class Mammalia; order Rodentia; family Gliridae; genus Graphiurus; species Graphiurus murinus. The sequence goes on along the minus strand of PVLC010016375.1, from coordinate 18,200 downwards.
CACCACACCCAACCCTAATGTGCACCTCGTCAGGCTGACATGCCTTGCCTGCAGAGGGCAGAGCGCTTCCCCTGGGTAGACGGTGCATAATCCTTGGGTGAATGAGAAAGAGGTGTGAGTCAACGAGCAGGCAGCATCATAACCTACCCTCACCTATGGCCCCTGCTCAAGACACTGAGTGGCACTTTTTGCAGAAGGAAGAAAAAGCCACAGACCCGAGAAGCGTCCACGGAAGCCGCAGAGACTGTGCGTGGCCTATGAGGCCTTGGATGGCGAGAAAGGTGAGGGAGCCGAGCCCCTCAGAGTGCCGTCTTGGGAACCGCAGGACTGGCGGCAGCAGCTAGCCAACATCCGCACCATGAGGAGCCAGAAGGACGCGCCGGTGGACCAGCTGGGAGCTGAGCACTGCTACGACCCCAGCGTCCCTCCAAAGGTACACGGCCCGACCCCAGCGTCCCTCCAAAGGTACACGGCCCGTTTTCCCAGGTGACTCCCTGCCCCTCCAAACAAAGAAGACATCTGCTTCCTCTCGCGCCTCTGCAGGGGACAGCTCTTGGCTGGCTCCCTCCCCTGCAGGCAGCTCCGGGAGGGTGCACACTGGTAACCCAGAGCACCGGGCAGCATACCCGCTTCCCTGTGGCACTCAGCAGGTCAGGGCACTTGTGGCTGAGAGCCTCGTGCTCTGTTCTCTGCTGGGTACAGTGCTGACACGGGAGTGTCCAGGAATGGGGGGTGGGGAGCTCCTCATACTTCACTGGCCCAGAACCTGGGTCTTCAACCCAGCCTGAGTTCTGATCCCCACGCTGCAACCTGGTGATTTGTGTACTTATGACTCTGATCCTGTTTCCGTGTGTATAAAGTGAGTAACCAGCCGGGCGTGGTAAGCCCCGTGCTTGGGAGGCTGAGACAGGAGGATCCGGGTTTGCAGCCAGCCTCAGGAGCCAGGCGTGGTGGCGCACGCTTGTAATTCCAGCATTCGGGAGGCTGAGACCTGAGGATCCGGGTTCACGGCCAGCCTCAGCTACCTAGTGAGGCACTCCGCAACTTAGTGAGACTCGGTTTCAAAATAAAGAATAAAAAATAGGGCTGGGGGTATAGCTCGGAGGTAGAATGCCCGTGAGTTCAATCCCCAGTACCGCAAAAAAAAAAAAAAATAGGGCTGAGGGAATAGCTCGGAGGTAGAATGCCCCTGGGTTCAATCCCCAGGACCGCAAAAAAATAAATAAAGTGAATAATGTTATCATCATCAAAGCAATAACCATAAAAATAGTAGCTGAGGGAGCTGGGTGTGGTGGCGCACGCTTGTAATCCCAGCATTCGGGAGGCTGATACCGGAGGATCCGGGTTCACGGCCAGCCTCGGCTACCTAGTGAGGCACTCCACAACTTAGTGAGACCCTGTTTCCAAATAAAGAATAAAAAATAGGGCTGGGGGTATAGCTCGGAGGTAGAATGCCCCTGGGTTCAATCGCCAGTACCACACACACACACACACAAAAAATAGTAGCTGATGGCTTTTGAGTGTTGCCTGTGTACCTGTGTGATGCCAGGAACCAAGAATCATTTGCGCTTCACACTGATCCTTTGAGGCAGACGGCTGCGGTCCGTGTTGTAGATGGCAAGACAGGCCCCACACACCTGTTGGCCCGGGTAGTGAGGAATTCCAGGGTAACAAGTGAAGGGGGAGCCAGGCATGGTGGCGCACGCTTGTAATCCCTGTACTTGGGGAAGGAAGATCGCAGGGTTCACGGCCAGCCTCAACTACTTAGTGAGGCCCTCTGCAACTTAGTGAGACCCTGTTTCAAAATAAAGAATAAAAAATAGGGCTGGGGGTATAGCTCGAAGGTAGAATGCCCCTGGGTTCAATCCCCAGTACTGCAAAACAAACAAACAAAAAACCAGCCAGTGAGGGGGTAGAGGGCGGGCTTGGTGGCCCTGGCCCAGCGGGAACTCCCTGGACCTGCTGCCCCCTGACCCTGTTGCTGTGCAATCAGGTGCGGAGGTACCAGGTGCTGCTGTCACTGATGCTCTCCAGCCAGACCAAGGACCAGGTGACAGCGGGCGCCATGCAGCGGCTGCGGGCCCGGGGCCTGACCGTGGAGAGCGTCCTGCAGACGGACGACAGCACGCTGGGCGAGCTCATCTACCCCGTGGGCTTCTGGAGGGTGAGCCCAGCCTGTGGCTAGGGGCCTCAGTCGGTCCTGGGGTGGCACTGGCCACAGGAGGTCCTCGTGCCACTGACCAGCCAGGGCGGGTGGCTGGAGCGGTGGGGCCAGTGCCCTGTCCCTCGAGCTCCATGGCTTTTCCCGTCTGCCCCCCCTTCCTTCCTTCACCTCCCCGCCCAGCCTCCTGCCCTGCCCTTCCTCCCCTTCCCCTTTGTTTACTCCAAGGCTCCCTGGAGTGAGTCACCCTCCCCTCCAGGGCCCCAGAGAGGCCGCTCCACCACGCGCAGAGCAGAGCGAGCCTGGGTGGTGGGTGGGCGGATCTGTTGAGAGCGCCTCTGTGGGTGGGGCTGTTTCCCCTTGGCACTGCCGTGGGCTGCAATCTGTCAGACAGGTTTTAAATAGCCTTCTCCACTCAGGCACAGGATGGGAACCACCCAGCTGGCCCGCAGCTGATGGGGGAGCCCCGGGCTCCAGCCTTCCTTCCTGAAGGCCCAGGTGTTACCAAGCCCAGCTCCCGAGCGTGGCTGGCCTAGGGGGGTGCTGTGTTGGTGGTGCACGCTGATGGGAGGCAGGGATCGAGGCCCGCCTACCTGCTGCCCTTGGCTCCTTCCCACTTCCTGGGGGCAGGGACAGGTGCCTCTGCATGAGTCCTGGACAGACTGTGGGCAGCTCTGGCATGTGGGGGTTTCCCCAGGACCTCGTCCTCCCAAGACTGACCCCACCTTGTGCTGTCTTTCAGAATAAGGTAAAGTTCATCAAGCAGACCAGTGCCATTCTGCAGCAGCGCTATGATGGGGACATCCCAGCCTCCGTGGCAGAGCTGGTGGCGCTGCCAGGCGTCGGGCCCAAGATGGCACACTTGGCCATGGCTGTGGCCTGGGGCACCGTCTCAGGCATAGGTGAGTGGCACACGGCATAAGCCAGAAAAGGCCAGTGTGGGGCTGGCCGGCTGCTGTTGGGGTTCCCCACATCTCAGTGACCTGTGGCCCCAGTTCCAAGCTTCTCCAAGCTTCTAAGTAATCCCAGTACTTGGGAGGAGGATCACAGGTTCGAGGACAGCCTCAGCAAGTAGTGAGACTCTCATCAACCTTGAGACCTTGTTTCAAAATAAAAAGAAAGCCGGGTGTGGTCACACACGCTTGTAATCCCAGTACTTGAGAGGCTGAGACTGGAGGATTGGAGTTCGCAGCCAGCCTCAGCTACACAGTGAGACTCAGCCCAGAAGGTCAGAAAGGTGCCCCAGAGCTGAGCCAGCCGCCCCACTGGAGGTGTATTCCGAGAAGGTCCCAGAGCTAGACTCGGGTCTGTGCCGCCTGCTGGAGAGTCGAGGACGCCCCCACCTGTGGGTGGCTGGGGTGCTGATGGGGCATGGCGGCCCTGCGGAGCCTGACCGGGGCTGGGGCACCTGGGAAGGCTTCCTGAGGTCATGTTTCAGCTGAGAGCCCCCAGGTGACGCAGGCTTGGCCAGGCCAAGATGGGAGGCAAGAGCCAGACAGGAGCAACAGCGACTGTGAAGTGTGGGGCGGGAGGGAGGCCGGAAGCAGGAAGCTGTAGAAGGAGACCAGGGGAGCCGGGAGGTGTGGGGAGGCCGGGGCTGAGGAGGAGGAAGGGCTGTCTCTTGGGATGGCGGGGCTTCCTGGAATCCTCGTCCTGGGTGTTACCTCCGTGGCCTAGGTGAGGGTGTTCTCCGTGGGGTGGGACGGTGCTACTTCCTTCTCGGAGCTTTGCCCAGAGGCATTGGGACTCTGACAGCCACAGAGAAGCAGGGCCCAGCCAGCCCAGAAACCAGGGTTTGCCCCAGCGCCAGGTTCCTCTGGGAATCAGGCAGGTGCCAGTGAGAGGGGAGTCCCTCAGCAGTCCCCGCACTGACAGCCTTCCAGCACCCCCGGCGAGCTAGAGGGCAGCAAGGGGCCCAGGGCCCTGGCCAGGAGCTGGTGGCCGGCCACCTGGTGAAGCTGGACAGCGGCACCCCAAGAAAGCTAGGTCAGGAAGTGGGGGGAAGCCGCCTCCCCACCTCCACCCCCAGTGCTGCCCGCCAGCCTCTCAGCAGACACTTGAGCTTATCTGGGTGCTGTCCTCGGCTGCCCGTGTCCCGGGAGTGCCGCGTTGAGGTCTGGCAGCTCTGTGGGGGAAGGGCCCCACCCATGGCTGAGAAGGAAGCTGCTTTGGGTGCAGCAGACAGAGTGTGAGTGTTGGAATGCTACCCTCATTGGTTGACTGGGCCCAACACCTGCAGGGAAACCCCGGGGGGTGCCTCCTAGGGGAGAGAGGAGCCCTCTCAATTAAAAACATCAAGCTGGGCATGGTGGCCCATGTCTGTAATTCCAGTACGTGGGAGGCTAAGTAGTCCCAGTACTTGGGAGGAGGATCACAGGTTCGAGGACAGCCTCAGCAAGTAGTGAGACGCTCATCAACCTCGAGACCTTGTGTCAAAATAAAAAGAAAGCCAGGCGTGGTCACACATGCTTGTAATCCCAGTACTTGAGAGGCTGAGACTGGAGGATTGGGGTTCGCAGCCAGCCTCAGCTACTTAGTGAGGCCCTCCACAACTTAGTGAGATCCTGTTTCAAAATAAAGAAAAAAAAGTAGGGCTAGGGATGTAGCTCAGAGGTAGAATGCCCCTGGGTTCAGCCTCCAGTACCAAAAAATAAAAATAAGAAGCCGGGCGTGGTGGCGCACACTTGTAATCCCAGCATTTGGGAGGCTGAGACCAGAGGAACCGGGTTTTCGGCCAGCCTCAGCTACTTAGTGAGGCCCTCTGCAACTTAGTGAGACCCTGTTTCAAAATAAAGAATAAAAAATAGGGCTGAGAGTGTAGCTCAGGGGTAGAATGCCCCTGCATTCAGTACCCAAAAAAAAGGGACAAGATGGCAGGGCTGGGACTGCAGCTGGCCAGGGGTGGCTGGGCAGGAGGCCACGGTGAGTGGGCACGCAGCCGAGCCCCTGCACTGGCCAGCTGATGGGAACAGGGACCACAGCTGGAGCAGCCACCGCCCGACTCTGTCCCTGACAGCTGTGGTGGCAGGTGTCGGCTCTGCAGCAGTGACAGGCTGCCTGCTGTGTCAGCTAGCTGCGATACACACCCCAGTGCCCACGGCCAGCCCCTGGACAGGGCAGGGCCAGGACCATGGGCGGCAGGGCGGGGAAGGAGGCCTAGGCTGAGAGTATGTGCTCTGGGCTCGGGGTGGCGTTTGCTTGGTGCGTGCTAAGGCCGCCTGTCACCCAGCTGCCTCCCTGAGAAATCAGGCTTGGAAGTGAGAGCCTGCCCCTCCTCGCTTTCCACCTCTGAGGGCTGAGCTGAGATTGGCCGAGCTCAGCACGGGGTCCCACCCCAGTTAGCTGTTCCTGTTGTGGGGAGAATCAGATACCACCACCATCCACCTGCCCAGTTGGCACCAGGTTCAGTGGGAATGGGTCAGCTCAGAGCAGAAACCCCACCCGGTATCCTCTGTGTGGGGAGGTGGCCCCCACCTCGAGAGAGAGTGGCAACGGCCCGGGCTGTGCAGTCCCTCATTCCGGAGGCCTAGGGTGAGTGGTCCAGGCCTGAGGGCTCAGCCTCAGAGGAGCCCTCAGGGAGGTGGCTGGGACGTCCCTCTTCACCCTGCCCTGTTTCCAAGCAGCAGTGGACACACACGTGCACAGAATCGCCAACCGGCTGAGGTGGACAAAGAGGCCGACCAAGACCCCAGAGGACACCCGCACGGCCCTGGAGGAGTGGCTGCCCAGGTACAGTGGCCTGGGGGCCTGGGGGCAGGGACGGGGCCCCTCCCTCCTGTGCTGACCCTGCTCCGGTCCCCACAGGGAACTGTGGCGTGAGATCAACGGGCTGTTGGTGGGCTTTGGCCAGCAGACCTGTCTGCCCGTCCACCCTCGATGCCAGGCCTGCCTCAACCAAGCCCTGTGCCCCGCTGCCCGGGGCCTCTGAGAGCCCGGGGCTGCGGCGGCCACTGTGAAGTGCCTTTGCTGGGGGCGGGGGGGGGGGGCAGCCTGGGTAATAAAGCTTGGGGGTTGTTTGTAGTTGGTGTCTGGCTGACTTCTCTCCAGGAAGCACGAGTGTGTGCTTGTGTGTACGCGTGCACTGCAGGGTTGCCTGGGACACGGGGTGGGGACGTGACCATCCAGGCTGCGTACTTAGGGAGGGAGGAGAGAGAAGAGTGCGTGAACCCAGGAGAGAGGAAATGGCGAGCGCCAGCTGCAGCCAGCTGCCGTGAAGTCCACTGAGGAAGCGTCCCTGTGGCCCTGCATGCTCCCAGCCCTCGGCAGGGTGCTCCTCACCTCCTGCCAGGTTCCCACCACCCATCTTTGGAAAGGGCACCCAAGAACCAGGCTTGGGCACCCCATGGGCCAAGGTTTGACCTGTGTGTACCTGCTGGAGGTGGCGGGGGCTGCACCAGGCGAAGGAGAGCCCATGTGGTGTCAGAGGCCAAGCAGCCTCACTGGGGAGGCGCAGAGGGGAGGCTGGACCTCGCCAGGTAGAGACTGGTCCAGAGCGTGCCACGGAGGGTGAGACAGGACAGTGTGGGGGCGTGGGGTGCCAAGTGGGAGCAGAAGCCAGGAGCAGCAGCCCTTGATCAGGCCCTAGAGGGGGCCTCACCCCACCCCATGATCGAAGACCCAGAAAAGACACAGGCGCAGGGCTTGGGCAAGGCCTGTTTATTCCAAGGGCGCGCGTGCGCTATGGCTTACGAGGCAGAGAGCAGTGCCAGTGGTTGGTTCCGGGGTCCGGGGCACCAAGGAAAGGGCAGAGTGGACAGGATGTCCGTGGGGGTGGGCACCAGGCAGGCAAGCCCGGGGTCCTTCCTGGGGGAGCTCTTACACCCCATAGCTCCCCAGCTCAGAGCTGTGGTACAGAAGAGGCCTGCCTGGAGGCGCCCTCCGGGGCCATGGGGCCTCCATCCTCGGGCCCCTCAGAGAGCCCAGGCCCTGCACCCCAGGCCTCTTGTGGGGTAGGCGCATCACAGGGGTAGCTAGGCGGGGGACCATCCTAGCAACCCCCCAACTCCAGGGAGGACAGGGATAGGGCAGAGACAGCGAGTTCTAGAAGCACATCTGGCCAGCCTTCCCCCAAAACCCACATGAGCACAGCCTGGGGTCCCCTGAAGCCCCCAGGCTCCCACGCAGAATGGCGTGGCTGAGGGGATGGGGAGGAAATGGTGTGCAGAGAAAGGTTTGTTTTATTGCAATTATTTAGAGCTTGTCCCGAGGGGGGCGGGGGAGGGGGCTCTGGTATTAAGTGGAAACATGTGTGGAGCTGGAGATCTTTTTGGAAAAAAAGCAAAAACACAAATTCCTTTCAGTCGGCAGGCCCGGGGCAGGACCGCAGAGGCCCCTCGAGCCGCACTCCATACCTCTCTCTGTCTGTCTCTCTCCCCACTCGCTGCGGCAGGCCCCCAGGACCTGGCGGGCGGGGGGCTAGAGGGGGCTCGCTGGGGCACGGGTTGGTTTCTGGGTGGCGTGAGGCCACCTTCCAGTCCACGGAGGCTTGGGAGCTCTGCATGGGGCCGAGGTCCGTGCGGGAGGAGGAAGGGGCTCAGAAGTTGCTGAAGATCTCCCGTTTCCGGTTCCAGTCCATCTGCGGCGCCCGCTTGTTGACCCGCGTGGCTCGAGCCTTCTCCTTGGCTTCGGCTGCCGTGGGGCTTAGGTGGAGGCCGCCCTCTTGGAAGGGGTCTCGCTTCCAGGCACCTCCGTCCTGAGGGCGGCCAGGGTGCCAACGGTGAGCCCGAGACCCGCGTGCCAGTGGGCGGCCTCCAAGGAGGGCATCCTGGAGGAGGTGCCCACTGCCCACGCCGGTCTCTCCACAGACACCCCCCCAAGGCCTCTAGCACCCCGGGGTGTGAGCAGGGCAGCAGGGTTACCTCGGCGTCCTTGTCCGAGCCTGGCAGGTCACTCCGGGATGAGCACACTGAGCCACCATTGAGCTGGGAACCCAAAGGCAAGTCGAGGTGTCAGGGACCCCACCCAGGGGCCACAGGGGTGCACTCTTACACACGCCCCACCCCCACATCTATTCCTCCTTCGGAGCCCCCACTGCCGTCCAGATGAGCCGGGCAGGACGCTGGGCACCCGGCCGTGAGCAGGTGGGCAGCCTGGCTGGGCCCGCGTGGGAGGGAACCAAGCACAGGAGCGTCCCCAGGAGGGGGGCCAGAGCCGGCTTCCCTGGAGACGGGACTAAAGGATGGCTCGGTGACCGGGGAGGGACTGGGAACAGCGAAGGCAGTGGCCCTGGGACCCCGAGTCTGCCCCCCCCACACATCCAGCAAGCTCTGTGTGACCGGGGCATGGCGCTGACCTAGAACAGAATCCACAGTGGGCATGAAAGCTGGCGTGCTGGAGCCAGGCTTGGCCTCACAACTACACCTCCTCTTTGAGGCCAGAAATCCCCAGGGGAAGGAGGCCTCTATCGAGGGGTACACCTGGGGTCACCCAGACCCACCCTCTCACCTGGGCAGGGCTGGTCCCGTTGGTGACCGGTGTCGGCAGCGGACCTGTGGGGACAACATGTCGGTGACCGCCGGGCCCCCACGCTGACCCCGCCCTGCAGCCCCGCGGCGCAGCCTACCTACCTTCCACATGCTCCTCCGTGGGCGTGACCCGCAGCCGCTTGAAGTGCTCATCGGTCTCCGGGTCCACCACCAGCAGCCGGGCCTCGTCCTCCCTCGCCTTGATACTGGCCACGACCTCGGCATGGCGCAGCCCCTCCACGTTCTGCCCATTCACCTGTGAGCGCCAGCACGGGGTCAGCGCAGCCCGAGGGGCCCCGCCAGGCCCATGCCGGGAGCCAGGCGTGCATCAAATATTCATCACCGCCACCAGCAGCGGAGGCAGCAAAAGGAAAGCCGGCTCAGGTTCCCCATGGTCCCCGGCTCCCGCAGGACCCGGGGTCCAGGCACAGACACACACACGGGGCGCCTGGCACCCCCGAAGCCTCAGTGGGCAGGATACCTCAATGAGACGGTCTTGGGCACGGAGGCCAGAATGCGCGGCAGGTGAGCCTGGGTCCACGGAGCGGATGTACTGACCGGGCCGGGTTTTGTCACTGTGCAGGTTAAACCCGTAGCCCTGGGGTCCCCTGCGCAGGTGGCAGAGCCGAGGCCGCAGCTCCCTGGGGGGCCCATTGATATCCTGCAGGCACATGGGACAGGGATCAGGCTTGGGCCCAGCCTCCCAGCCCCAGGGCCCCCACCCACTGCCCGGCCCGGCAGGCCCCAGGTCTGTGAAAAACACTGCTCACGCCCCAGGGACCGCCTGTGACCCACGCTCAGCTCTTGGGCAAAGGTTCCCTTTCCAAATGTGAAGTCGTCTGACGGGCCAGCCGCAGCCTTGCTGGCCGGGTTGCAGAAAGAGGCCGTGGGATGGGCTGCCACCAGTCACAGCGCCCATCTGAGCACACACCTCCCTGGTCCCCTCCCCGCCGCAGGCCTGGGCGGCTTTGTTTTCTCTCTAGAATCCTCCATGAGGCTGCCGCTGCTGCGGTGGAGGCTGTGTTTGCTTTCACATTCCAGCACAAGCTGAAGCCACCCCCGCCCCCAAGGGCCCAGGAAGAAGGGGCTGGAGGCCGCTCCAGGGCCCTCGTCCCCGCCCGTCACACTGGCAGGAAGGGCTCACAGGCCCACACAGAGTCCCACCACTGCCACAGGGCCCCTGACTCACTTTACCTCTGGCATCCTGCAGTCAGGCTCTGGGCCGGGGGGCTGCACAGGCAGGGGCCGGGCCCGAGGACCCCCACCCGGGCCCAGCCAGAGGCCAGGAGGTGACTGCGGAGCCGAATGGCCAGCGGCTACTGGGGCTCAATTACACATGGCGGTGGCCGGCTGGGGTGAGCGGGCGGCAGCAGCTCAGGTTTCTGAGGGCGTGTGTGGGTGACTGCACTGGCCGGGGTGCTCACCGGGCCCCCTCCACCTCCCACCTCCCCGCATGGGATGTGGCTAAGGGGTCCTGGTGGCAGTACTTGGGAGGGTCCCTCAGACCTCTGGCAAGGTCTCAGCCTCAGGCACCTGTCCCACAGTGGCCCAGACCCCACCGCCGCCACCACCATTCCAGCTGCCCAGCCATGGCGCCCACTGCCAGCCCCAGAGGTGACAGGGAATGTCTCTGTCCAGCGGCAGCCCAGAGGTGGGAGCCAGCATGCCTCTGTGCAGGGCTGCTACCTTGCCCCGGGCTCTGGGCTTCTTGCTCGTTCTAAAACACCTTTTTTTTTTTTTTTTTTTTTTTTTTTGCAGTACTGGGGATGAAACCCAGGGGCATTCTACCTCTGAGCTACACCCCCAGCCCTATTTTTTATTCTTTATTTTGAAACCGGTCTCACTAAGTTTCAGAGTGCCTCACTAGGTAGCTGAGGCTGGCTTCGAACCCCGATCCTCCAGTCTCAGCCTCCCAAGTACTGGGATTACAAGCGTGCGCCACCACACCCGGCTTAGAACACCCTCTTCCTGCCCAGCCTGCACCCTGCTCTAGAGTCTCCTGCTGACCCCCTGGACCCCCGCTGTATGGCACCGCCTGGCCCTATTATACCATGAATTCCAGGAACTGCTGCTCCTCAACCCCCCCGGGGTTCAGCTGGGCAACCTGGGCCAAATCCAGGGGTGCCAGACCCTCAGGACCCCAGGGCCCCATCACACAAGGGGCCGCCTCATCCTCTCAGCACAGCTAGAGGTACAGGGGCAGAGCTTTGGGCCAAGGACCCTGACTCCTCCCCAGAGAGGTGCCTCTCGGGACCCGCTGCCAGGGGGCAGCCGGGGGGCAGTTGCTTCGCAAAGGCAGGAGGGAAGGAGCAGAGACAGAAGCCACAGCGCACACAGAGCATGGGGACGTGACCGGGATGCAGAGACACAAACACGCTCCGTGGACACACGGCCACCCACACACGCAAACAAGGGCCCCGCGCTGGCGACGGAGCCTCTTCCCACGGCCTCGGCAGTGGCCTGCAGGGCGGGGTCTCCCGAGGCCCCCAAACAGGAAGCAGGACTTGGCAGGGTGTCCGGGGCCATGAGGCCAGGCTGAGGCCACATATCCGTGTTCTGGGGGCCACTCTGGCCATTCCCCTGCCTCGATCCAGGCCAGCTCCCGCTCACCACCCAGGCCAAGAGGTCCCTCCTAACCCCACCCGATCCCCTCTTCGTTTGGGGCAGGGCCAAGGGCCACCGAAGCTGGAGGGACCGCAGTGGCGTTGGCTGGTAGCCTGCGGGGTGGGGGCAGCGGGCAGTGGGAGGGGCGCATGGCTCACATTCCTCCCTCCGTGCAGCTTCCTGCCGCCTCCCGCCGGGCCCTCTGGCTCCCACGGCCAGCCGGCCGGGCTCCGGCCTGATGGCCACAGTGCCGGGCAAGCCCTGGTCCCCCCGCCAAGCCTATGACCGAAGAGGCTGGCATGGGCTGCCCTGGGAGCCTGGCTGCCCCCCCAGTTGGTGACTCACCAGCCCTGGCAGAGAAAGCCCCCATTGTTGCTTGGGGTCCAGGCTGCTTACACAAAGTCCCCGAGTCCCCTTTCCTTCCCCTGGGGGACTGAGCCGAGGCGGGGGTCCCCACCCCATCTGACCTGCACAAGCCTCCAGGGTGGGCCGTGTGGAGGGGCGCCTGGGGCCGGGGCAGGAGCGGCGACGTTCCCCGAGCGAGCCATTGAGGCTGGACAGGAGCTGCCGGCAGCAGGCGTCGGGCCTGGAGTGGCCTGAGCTCTCAGCCGGCCCAGACTGCCACCTCACTTATCTACCTCCCGCTGTGGCCCAGGTTCCCCGGAGATGGGTGGGGACCTGGGGGCTGAGTCACTTTGGGGAGCAGGGTGGTGACCGAGCCCCCTCCCCTGCCCAGGCTCCAGCGAGGCGTCCCCCACCCGGCTGGGTTTCCGTCCCAAGAAAGGAAGGAAGGAAGCCGCTGGGAGGCCCTGCCCTGCTCCAGGACTCAGGGTGAAGGAGACAGAGAGACATGGGAGGGGACCCGGCCCCAGAACAGAAGACAGTCCACTTGTGCCCCACGGGGGGGGGGGGGCGGTGCAGGAGCTGGGGAGACCAGGAGCCTCTTGCAGGCGCTGCACCCGGTCACTGTGCGGCCACCTTTGGCAGGACTCAGTGCCCCGCACTCAGTCCCAGCACCCAAAGCCTTCCAAATGGGGGGGTGGGGCAGCTGGGGTGAGGGCAGGAGGCTGGGGTCTATCACCGCCGCCCTGGCCCTGGCACGGCTCGCTGCCCTGTCACTGTCTGGGGACTGTCCCTGTCGTCACTGCAGCTGCAGCCGCCCCCGCCCGGTGCAGCCCGGGGCTGAGTCACCAGGGACTAGGCCTTCAGGGCCCCCCCAAGGGAGGGCAGACCCACCAGCGTCCCCCGCTGCCCCATCTCCCTGAGGCCCAGAGAGGGTGCGCGCGGCCCTTGCCTCCCCAGGGGCACTGGGGTGGCCCCGTCTCACAGCAAAGCAGAGGCACCCGTGCCTCCAGGCGTGCCCCTCACTGCCACCAGCCCATCAGAGCACACCTTCCCGGCTCCCGGCACCTGGCCCAGAAGCCATCTCTAAGCCTGGCTTGTGGCAGTCACCAGAGGCCGGCTCTCCCTTCCAGGGGTGGCCCTGTTCCTCTGGCTCCCCTGACCTCCTGGAGCCACTGGCCCAGGCCAGGCCTATCCATAGAGGGACCTGCCTGTCGCACGCCCCCCTTTGTTCCTCTAAAAATATGTCCAGAGGAAGGCCCCCTCCTAGGGCTTCCTGCAGCCCCCAAGGCCTGAAATAGAGAGGGGGGAAGGTCCCACCCAAGGACAGGGTGCCCCGGCCACCCCTCCTGCCAGATAAGGCCTGAGGGCGTATTTTCCACAGGAAGGTAAACTGGGCCGTTTGTGTCTAATTCAATGGACAGCCGCCTTGGGCGGAGGGAGCTTCCTCCTCAGGGAGGAGATGGGGTGCCTGGGAAGAGGGCGGCTCCAATCCTCAGGGGGGACAGGGGCTCTGGGGACCAGCCTGCCACCCACAGGACCAGCAAGCCAAGAGGGGGGCTCCCCTGAAAGCCTGTAATCTTTGGCAGCCCCAGGGCGAGGTCTAGACTTGGGGCTCCAAACCTGCCCTCCAGTCCCAGAAAACCAAAAGCGCCCATGGGCCCTTGGCCTGGGCTGAGCTTCCGGCTGGCACTGCCATGTCCCCACTCCAAGACAGGCCCGTACGGCCCCGCTCTCAGGCACAGCCAGCTGAGCCGGAGACACGGGGGAAAGAGCCAGGGCAGATGGCACGATCCCCTGCGCACCTGGACCCGAGGCCTCGAAGCAGGATCGGGCATAAATCCTTTAAAGGGATTTGTTTTTTTAAATGTTTTTTAAAGGTAGGGAGTATGAGAGAAAATAATGTCAGCACATCCAAGAGGCAGAGCAAACAGCCTCCAGCCCTTCCTCCCGGCCTCGAGGAATGTGTCCAGGTAGCTACACCAGAGGAGAGGAGCAGGCCCTCTCCTGTCCTACTCTGAGACTCCTGGCCTGGAAAGGGGTCAAGGACAAGGGGGAGTTGCTACCCAGCAGGGGCACAGGAAGAACAGAAAATAGGGGCCCCCCTCGGTGCCCTCTTTTACCTGGGGGGAGGACCCATCCTGAGAGCCCCTGCCAGGACCCACAGGGGCCACGAGGCTGCTGGGGGCCGAGCTCTGCCACCGCAGCCCCATGAACACTGGGCCCAGCCCGGTGTCTCCTCAGCTCCCCAATCCACAGCGCTGAAGCAGAGGAGGCCACTCGTGCCCGGCCCTTCCCAGCACACACAAACCCCGCGAGGGGCAAGGACAGACGCCGTGCACACACAGCTGGGCACGCTCGTCCAGAGAGGCCCTCAGTCACTGAAGGTAGAAGGGGTAGCCCAGTAGCCATGAGGGCAGTCACCCCCGGGAGGCAGAAAAACAGGCCCATGGAGGTAAGCCGTAGCAAAGGCCATCATCAAGAGGCCGAGACGCCGCCGGCTGAGGGCAGGGCCCATCATACCTTCTGGCCAGCGTCCAAGCTGAGGCTGCCGGCGCGGGCCCAGTCGGCCTTCGGTTCCCAGGGGTCGTGGGCCGGCGGAAGGCCTCGGTGGGCCATCTCCTCCGTGCAGGTCAGCTGCCGCCGGCGGAGTTCCTCATCTGTCTCCTTGTCCACCACCAGCAGCCGCGTCTGCCCTTCCACGGCCTTGATCCTCTGCACCACCTGGGATGAGCGGGCGGTGGGAGCCGGTCAGCGGCCAGCGCCCCGGGCAGCACATGAGCGGTGGCAGCACTCCGGGCTTACGGGCAGCCGGCTGGCAAGAGGCCGGTCTGCCAGGGGTGGGCGGCTGGACTCAGAGGCCAGCGGGCTCCACCCCCCACCCCCGGGCTTCAACAGTTCCCTCCTTCTATCCTGGGGCTCCTGACACTAGGGCCGGAGCTACAAGGGCTTTGGGGGCCTAGCTGGGCCTAGCCCGGCGTCACCTGCAGGAAGGGCCGGGAAGGCGGGCAGAGTCAGTCTGTCTGGAAGTGACCGAGATGGCTCCTGGCTGAGCTTGGGTTTTTAGTCTGTACGTGTGTGCATGTGGCTCTCTCTTGGATATATACCTGTTTGGGGGAGTGGGGTTGGTTTGCTTGTTGCGGTGTTAGGGATTAAACCCAGGGACCTTCTACCTCTGAGCTACACCCCAGTCCTATTTTATTTTATTTATTTTGAAAGAGAATCTCACTGAGTTCCTATGTGCCATCCTCGAACCTGCCATCCTCCTGTCGCAGCCTCCCAGGTGCTGGGATTACAGGTGTGAACCACCATGCCCAGCTCTGCATATGTCTGTTTCAAAGTCTGTGTGTCTGGATTCAGGGGAGGGAGGTATCCCGCTTGGTCCACTGTGGGTGTGCCTGGGCCCATTTCTCTCTTCCTTGGTGCAGTATGGGAGTCTTTTTTGTGTGTGTGTATGGTTCTAGAGATTGAACCCTGGGGCATTCTACCTCTGAGCTACACCCCCAGTCCTATTTTATTTTTTTATTTTGAAACAGGGTTTGCTAGGTTGATGAGCGTCTCACTTCTTGCTGAGGCTGTCCTCAAACCTGCGATCCTCCTGTCTCAGCTTCCCAAGTACTGGGATTACAAGCGTGCTCAACCACACCCGCTTGCAGTATGGGAGTCTAAACCCCTTCCTGCAGGCCTCCCTTCACCTCAGACCATGACCATGGACCCATTCCTGCTGGACCTGCAGAGAGGCAGAGACCTGGTTTTCCGGCTGAGGCACCCACACGCATCGTGGTAAGCAGAATTTGGTCCCAGCAGGTGGCGGGGATGGGGGCAGGCGCACCTGAGACAGGTGTGGCTTTGCATCCGAGAGTCTCAGTACGTGCCTGTGAAGTGTGGTGAGCACGAGTGGCCACACAGCATGCAGGGTGCCGGCGAGTGCGCCCACTGGTACAGGCTCAGCAGGGCAGCAGCCCTACTCCCTCCCCGCACAGCGAACAGCTGTGCCCCCACCACGCTGCTCAGCTCAGCAGATGTCGGCAGATAGGAAGGTGTGACCCAGGCCCTTCTCCGTCTGGCCGCTTAAGGTTCCTTCTCTCTCTCTCTGACCCAGAGAGGCAGGAAGAGCCCAGAAAGCTGCTGCTTCCTGGTACAGCTCATGGATGAATAGCCCGGAATCTCCGAGCACCTGTCTCCTCGTCTGTAAAATGGGGGGGTTGTAGCTGCACCTCGTGGGGCAGTGAGGCGGGTCTGATATGGTTCCATCAGTTGTGAAGTTTTTGGAGACCAGCACCCCAGTGGCAAGGGTGGTGTGACTGCCAAACAGAAGACGGGCACCAGCGCTGCCAGCCCCTCCTCCACCTGCTGGGCCAACCCTCTGGCCCTGATTCCCACCCTTCTTTGGCCAACAGCCACATCCAGCTGATGCTCTGGGTGGAAGACAGGACGGCAGACAAGCAGATAGACGAGGCCCCAGAGGGAGAGTGGGGTTGGGCTCCCAGCTCAGCCAAGAGCCAGTCTGCTCCTCCGGGCCCCAAGACCGGCTGCACAGGGCACGGACTTGCAGCTGCTGTGAGGGGCACTGAGGGCCCAGTCAGAGCGGGTGGAGGGAGGCTGGAGCCCAGCCAGGGTCTGAGGTGGGAGATAAGACACCCTCGGGGCAGGACCTGCAGAGAAGACAGCCTGCCCTCCCGCGGGGTGGACGGGCCTTCCTGTGGCCCGAGGCAGGGGCTGCACAGTGACCCCTGCTGGGCAAAGCAGCCACCCAGGAGGGAGAGGCACCTCTGGAGCCAAGGAATGTGTGCTGCCACCAGGGCCCAGTCCCCTGGACCCGACACATCTGGCCAGGATACCCGCGCAGGGATGCACCGCCTGTGCACGCTGCTGAGGACACACGGCCAGGTGTGCAGGCGTGCATGCACACCCACACACTGGACAGGCATTCGGACCTGTCCACACCACCCCAGCCACTCAGTCCAGGACACAGGTGTGTCCTTACAGTGTCCCCTCCCCAGCACCCAGTGGCAGACGTGAGCCCCGTATGAGGATGACCCCAGGGGACCTGCATGCACACTCACACGCAGAAAAGCACTTGCACCTCGTCCCCCCAGGATGCCTGAGCCCCCAACGCATGGCACACGGAGGCCGAAGCCGGCGCAGGAGCCGAGCGAGGCCTCGGGCCAGAGCAGCCGCAGTGCGGCCCCTCCCTGCCAGGCGGCCCCCGCAGCCGCGCGGGGCTGAGCTCCCGAGCCCGGAGGCCGGCCCGCCACGTCCCCCAGCGCCCCCCGCGAGCCCGCGCGAGACGGCGGCAGGGACGCGCCCCGGGCCGGGCACCCACCTGGTGGTGCGTCTCGCCCTCCACGTTGACGCCGTTGACCTCCACCAGGCGGTCCCCGGCGCGCAGCGCGGCCGCCTCGGCGGGGGAGCCGGGCTCCACGCGCCGGATGAACTGCCCGCGGCGGCCCTTCTCGCCGTGCAGGTGGAAGCCGTAGCCCTGCTCGCCGCGCACCAGGCGGCACAGGCGCGGCCGCAGCGGCTCCGGCGCGGCCATGGCGCCCCGGCCTCGGGGGGCGGCGGACGGGGGACCTGGCGGCGGCCTCGGTGGCTCCGGCTCGGCTCGCGTCCTCCGCCTCCGGCTCGGGCTCCGGCTCCGGCCCCGGCCCGGCCCGGGCTGCGGCACCGCCCCCGCGCCCGCCCCTTCCCCGCCCCCGCCGGCCGAGCCCCGCCGCAGGCCCCCGTCTCCGCGCCCGCCAGCCCGGCGAGGGGCGGGGCTCCGGCCGCCGCACCCCCGGAGCCCCCGGGACCCCGTCCGCCCCGGCGCCCGCACCCATGCCTCCTAAGCCAGGAGCATTTATTGGACACCTGTGTGCAGCGCGCGGACGGAGTCAGGCTTCCGAAGTGAGAAGCCGCTTAGGGCAAGGGTCCCCAGCCCCAGAGACTGGAGGGGAAGAACCAGAGCCGCAACGCTCCGAGTCCCCCAGGAACGGGGTGCTGCCTCTCAGTCTGGATCCCATGGGGACCCCCTTCACACAGGGCCGCCCTGGCCCAGGGCAGAGTCCCAGGATGGTACCCGAGGCAAAAGGGGGTTTAAGGAGAACACTCCCAGCCCTTCTGGGAATGTTTGTGCTCTCTGCACTGCCGGTCAACTAACCATCCCAACTGAATCTGCCTGGCTGAGACAGGAAGGCCTGGCTGAGACGCTGCCGCTGGCCCCAGGACTTTGGCCTCCCAGCTTGCAGTTGTGGTCAGCTGGCTACATTAAGCAAGCCCCTGCAGGTCTCCCCGCCCTGGACCAGCCCCTCTACCTTCCCCAAAATGATGCCCCCTACCCCAGCAGGACAGCAACAGTCACACTCTCGTGCCTCTCTGGGTGCAGTTTATATAAACAATCAGAGGGGACCCAGGCCATTTCACAGATCAGAAAACTGAGGTCTGAGCCGGGCGTGGTGGCGCACGCTTGTAATCCCAGCATTCGGGAGGCTGAGACCGGAGGATCCAGGTTCTCGGCCAGCCTCAGCTACCTAGTGAGGCACTCTGCAACTTAGTGAGACCCTGTTTCAAAATAAAGAATTAAAAATAGGGCTGGGGGTATAGCTTGGAGGTAGAATGCCCCTGAGTTCAATCCCCAGTACCACAAAAAA
>PVLC010016374.1:0-35822 GCA_004027655.1 Graphiurus murinus | reverse complement strand
GGAGGCTGAGACAGGAGGATCTGGGTTCATGGCCAGCCTCAGCTACCCAGTGAGGCCCTCAACAACTTAGTGAGACCCTGTTTCAAAATAAAGAATAAAAAATAGGGCTGGGGGTATAGCTCGGAGGTAGAATGCCCCTGAGTTCAATCCCCAGTACCTAAAAAAAAAAAAAAAAAAGGATTGGGGGGGTATAATCAGAGGTAGAATGCCCCTGACTTCAATCCTGAATTCTGTAAAAAGAATAAAATAACTCTTTAAATAGGCAGCCTGGGACAGGTCATAAGAGATCTAATCTTTTTCTAGTTCTTTGACTTGCTATGCCTAAAGTGTGGCCCCTGGTTCTCATAGTCTAATTTAGCTGCCTTGCAAATTCTAGGCACCAAGGCAAAGGCAAAGAAGGCTGCCTCCTTTCTGTTAGGAGACTTCCTGAACCAAAGCTGAGGCTACAAGGAATAAGGGGGATGTAGCTGGATGCATGGTTGCCCTCAATAAAACTGGGCTATTGCTACTAAAGAGGAAGGGAAGATTTGGATATCAGCAGGGAAATAGAAGTCTCTGCCACAGTATGAATCTTTTCCTCTTTCATCTCTGAGATCTATAAGCTATGATAAACACTCTTAGAAGCTTCCGTAATTTGCCATAGCAGAGCATTAAGTTTGATCATAGCAGAGTATTAAGTTGGCTTTCAGGAAGAAATAATCTTCATCTAATAAATTGTGTTTCTGATATTTTTTCAGTCTGTGATTCAATATAGAAGCATTTCTGTCTTGTTTGGGGATTTGTTTGGGGATTTTGGTTATTTAAATAAATTACCCATATGCTCAATAGATACTTGTGTGATTTATGGATGTGTTAAAATGATCTAGCATTTATTGAGCAACTTGCTGTAAGCAAGGCACTAAATTGATACAAATAAGTTACTCCATAACTTATTTGTATCATAACTAATCATCAGGGAGTAAATTTATACTGATAAGCATAATCCATCTTAACTCAAGTTCAGTATTGCCACATTTTACCTTCCTTGCTAGTTAAAAGTAGTTTATTTTTGTTTATTTGTTTTAAGCACTTAACTATTACCTGTCTTGAAATTTTCTAATACTAGCTTAACTTATTTAGGCATATAGATATTTTATTTCCTTCCAGACTTTTCTTTGTAAATATTATATAAATATATCCTATTTTGTGAAATAGCTCAGTCGCCATTATTATTATTATTATTATTTTATTTATTTTGCGGGTCTGGGTCTGGGTGTACCTCCGAGCTACACCCCCAGCCCTATTTTTTATTCTTTATTTTGAAACCGAGTCTAAGTTGCGGAGTGCCTCACTAGGTAGCTGAGGCTGTCCGAGAACCCGGATCCTCAGGTCTCAGCCTCCCGAATGCTGGGATTACAAGCGTGCGCCACCACGCCCGGCTTATTTTTGTTTAAAAAAGTGAACTGAAATAAACATCTTTGAGAAAAGGAAACTGATAGGGAATGGAGATTTGACTGAGGAAGAATCTAAAGATTTAATCAATTCTCTAGGGTTTTTAGAAATGAGATAAGCAAGTTAAGATTTTATTTCTACAAAATATGTTTATATTTTTGCAAGCCTTTATACTTTTTTTGTTGTTGTTGTTGTTGTTTTGTGGAACTGGGGATTGAACCCAGGGGCATTCTACCTCCAAGCTATACCCCCAGCCCTATTTTTTATTCTTTATTTTGAAACAGGTTCTCACTAAGTTGTGGGGGCCTCCCTAAGTAGCTGGGGCTGGCCTTGAACCTGGGATCCTCCTGTCTCAGCCTCCCAAGTACTGGAGTTACAAGCATGCGCCACCATGCCTGGCTTTAAGAGACATTCTAACATTAGAAATTACCTGAGTGAAAATGTCTAGCTGAATATCATCTTAATGCTCTTAAAGTTTTGTGTGTGTGTGTGTGTGTGTGTGTGTGTGTGTGTGTGTGTATGTGTGTGTGTGTTGCTAGGGATTAAAACCAGGGACATTCTACCTCCAAGCTACACCTCCAGTCCTTTTTTTTATTTTTGTTTTTTTTTAATTGGTGCATTGTCATCATACATCTTTGTTAGGTACAAGCTGGTAAAGGCATACATGCACACATCTCTTATTTAACCCTTCCCAATTCCCGCCCCATTCCCTCCCCTCTCTCCTTTTTGAGTTCAGTTTAGTGATTGACTTTGATATGTTTGCGAAAGTACATCATGCTCCTTAGGGTGTCCCCCCCCCCCATCACCTTCATTTAAGTCACCTTCTTTGCTCATCTAAGGTTTCTCCTTTTTCATCTAGAGTCCCTCTTATGACCCACTTTCTCCCTAGCTTCCACATATTAGGGAGAGCATCTGATTTTTTACTTTTTGTGACTGATGTGAGGTCTCACTAGGTTGCTGAGAATCTCACTAAGTTGCTGAGGCTGGTCTCAAATCTGCAATCCTCCTGTCTCATCTACCTAAGTACTGGGATTACAAGTGTGTGCCACCATGCCTGGCTAATTTTTTTTTTTTAATTAACAGAAAAAGGACCATGGCATGGCATAGCATTATTTTTTTTTTTTAAGCAGAAATTATGGCAATTAAGCCGGGCGTGGTGGCGCATGCTTGTAATCCCAGCATTCGGGAGGCGACTATGTTTCTCTCACCTTTGTCTTCCAGCATACCTGGTATGGGTACTTAATACATAAATATTGTTCAGAGAAAACATAATTTCAATTTAACCTCAAAATAAAAAGGAAGAGGAGCAAGCAAAGGTTGAGGGAGGGAGAAAAAGATATGTGAGGGAGGAACAGAGACTCTTTACAAGGACTAGTTTCACTCTCTTACCTAGAACCATTCTTTTCAACCACTTCCAGGATATCTTACCCCACAATCAAAACAGAGATCTCTCTTGCTCTCCCTCTCGCTTCCTCCCTTCCTCCCTTTCTTCTTCTCTCTTCCTCTTTCCCTCTCTTCTCTCCCTCATCCCTTTCTCTGTGTGGTGTCTACAGCCCAGTTGTGCCAGGACAGTAGGGTAGGTCATAGAAAGGCCACAGAAAGTGCCCACAGACAGTGTGTGAGACATATGACTTGTTGGGGAAAGTTTACACAAGATCATTGACTGCTTCAGGAAGAGTTCAGTGGTGACAGGTTAAATCAGTAGTACGCCTGTTTCTCATGGTGCTTTGCCAAGGGTGTTTCATCCAGTGGCTGGACAAGTGACATATATCCTTTTTTTTTTTTTGGTGGCACTGGGGATTGAACCCAGGGACATTCTACCACCAAGGTACATCCTCAGCCCTATTTTTTTATTCTTTATTTTGAAACAGGACCTCACTAAGTTGCAGAGCGCCTCACAAAGTAGTTGAGGCTGTCTGCGAACCTGTGATCCTCCTGCCTCAGGCTCCCAAGAACTGGGATGACAAGCATGCACCACCACGCCCAGCTATATGTATCCTTTCCATAGTGCCCCCAGTCCTGTGCTGATTCCCATTCAGAGATTTTATTTTTTATGTTTGTATGTATGTATGTATTTTTGTGGTACTGGGGATGGAACCCAGGGGTATTCTATCTCCAAACTACACCCCCAGCCCTATTTTATTCTTTATTTTGAAACAAGGTCTCACTAAGTTGTGGAAGCCCTCACTAAGTTGTTAAAGCTGGCCATGAACCTGTGATCCTCCTGTCATAGTCTCCCAAGTTCTGAGATTATAAGCATGTGCCACCACGCCTGGCTCAAAGAGAGATTTTATATGTTAAGACTGCAGAATCGGAGCCGGGCGTGGTGGCGCACGCTTGTAATCCCAGCATTCGGGAGGCTGAGACCGGAGGATCCGGGTTCGTGGACAGCCTCAGCTACCTAGTGAGGTACTCCGCAACTTAGTGAGACTCAGTTTCAAAATAAAGAATCAAAAATAGGGCTGGGGGTATAGCTCGGAGGTAGAGGTAGAATGCCCCTGAGTTCAATCCCTAGTACTGCAAAAAAAAAAAAAAAAAAAAAAAAGACTGCAGAATCAGTGACATTGGCAGCATCTGCTTACCTACTTACCTAGTTTGCTTTCATGACCCGCATCCCAAAGCCAACTGTCCTGACATACATGCAAGAAAGTAGTTTTCTACAGATAATACTAACTTATTCTAGTTCCTAGCATACATAAGAGCAAGTCAGTGTCTTTCAAGATAATATGTATCTGGATTTTTGGAGTCAGGCTTGCTTTCATTGTTTTCTTAATTTGGCTAGACTTTTGGGAACTGAAAGGGGGCATTCGGGGACATGGTGTTTTACTGTCTCCTTTTTCTTTAGGTACAATATATTCTGTTTTTCTCTCCCTCTCCTCTCCCTCTCTCCCCACACAAGCAAAAATTTAATCTGGTTAACTACTGGAGTGAATCTATAGCTAAGAAATCAGCCTCTATAATATGAATAGACATTTTGATTTGTCCTTTTAGGATGTGGACATTTAGAGAAATTGTATCTACTGAATACCAGGAGAAGATTAAGAACTCTGCTTACTTTGTAATTATGCCTGAGGCTCTAATGCCTTTGGGATCAAGGCTTTATGCTGTCTCCAGATGACCCCTTGATTTAGAATTTCACACCATTCAGCCAACCCTAAGAAGATGGTAGATTTGAAACTCAAGATAGGATACCTGTATTTCATTGACTCTAAAACTCATTGATAATAAGATATATTATTTAGCCTGGCTTGGTAGCACATGCTTGTAATCCTAGTACCTGGGAGACTGAGACAGGAGGATTGCAGATTTGCAGTCAGCCTCAGCAACTTAGTGAGGCCCTCTGCAACTTAGCGAAATCCTGTTTCTAAGTAAAATAAAATAGAGTTGGAGGTGTAGCTCAGAGGTAGAACGCCCCCTGGGTTCAATCCTCAGTAACACACACACACACACACACACACACACACACACACACACACAATTATATGCCATGTAGAAAACAAATGCTGGCAGTAAAACTATGACATTGTGTTTTATTATTTACAATTCCATTTTATACTTACTGAAAAAACTTTTTTTTTCACTGAGTACTGGGGTTTGAATGCAGAGGCACTCTACCACTGAGCTAAACCCCCAGACTTTTATATTTTATTTCAAAACAGAGTCTTTCTATGTTGCCCAGGTAGCAACTTATGTGATCTTCCTGCCTCAGCCTCCCTAGTAGCTCCATTTACAGGTATATGCCATTGCACCCAGCTTCAATCACAATTTTAATATTCTATTAGTTGAAAGACACTCCCAGATTCCTGAGATGTTAAACTGAGGAATTAATTTACTTTAAGATTGATTATGCACAGAATTAATAATCTAATTAAACATAAATACAGAAAATATTCTAGTAAGAAGATAGGTTGTAGGTTGTCAAGCCAAATAAAAAAGTAATGTGTGTGTGTGTGTGTGTGTGTGTGTGTGTGTGTGTACATGTGTCTATATATTCAAACACTATTCAAAGAAAACTGATTTAACTATATTAGTATCAACTAAAATAGACCTTAAAGGCAGTTGGGACATAAACGTCACTGGAATGTGATAAAACACTAAATCTCAGGAAAGAAAATCTCAAGTTTGTATACATTAATATTTAAATAAAAATTGCAAAATTATAAGGAAAAACAAAAAAGGTCAAATATAAACAATTGGATTATTATTATTATTATTATTATTATTATTATTATTATTATTTGCAGTACTGGGGATTGAACTCAGGGGCATTCTACCTTCGAGTTACACCCCCAGCCCTATTTTTTATTCTTTATTTTGAAACTGAGTCTCACTAAGTTGTGGAGTGCCTCATTAGGTAGCTGAGGCTGGCCGAGAACCCGGATCCTCCGGTCTCAGCCTCCCGAATGCTAGGATTACAAGCGTGCGCTACCACGTCTGGCTCAATTGGATTATTATGAAAAATTATAAAGCATGGCTATCATGGAAGGTTAATGATGATTTATAAATTGTATTGTTAATCTTAATATTTAAAATTTCTTCAACTTGAAATTTTGTTTTTTTATCCCTTTAGTAAAAAATTGAAATATGACTTAAATATTGTACAATTCACCTTTTTAAAGTGTACGATTCACTGGCTTTTATTCATAAGGCTTTTCAGCCATTTCCACTATATAATTTTAGAACATTTTCATTTTCCCCTTCCCTACCAACAGCTCAAGGCAACCAGCAATCTACTTTCTTTCTCTATGGATTGGCCTATTTTGGACATTTCGTATACATTGAATTGTATGATATGTGTCTTTTTTCTTTTGGCTGTATTTTTAATCAGTTCTGTTGTGTTTGATAGTAAAACAAACAGATTTCTCCTTTAAAATCTCTTTTTTCCTCAGCACCCACACCTGCTTCTTGCTCTACCAATGTAATTTTAAGCCTGTTGAATACTTAGTACTTAGTTTAAAGGCATTTGTAAATCATATAAATTAATTTTTTATTTAATTGGTGTGAATACAAGCAATTGTATTAGTATTTGTGAATAGGTAGCAGAAAAGATCTATACTTGAAAAAATAGATAGTAAGGTTTAAAAAAATCAAAGAATACAAAAACCTAGTGAAATTCCTTCATTTAAAAAAATTCCTTTATTTTATAAACAAGAAAACCAAAATGGAGAAAATTAATTCACCTGTGATCACATAGCCAGTGAGTGGTACAGGTAGAATTAGAGTGTAGACCTAAATTTAATTCTGCCCCGCTAGATATAAAGTTGTTTTCTACTGGGCAATGTGGCACATGCCTGTAATTCCAGCTATTTGGGAGGCTGAGGCAGGAGAATAATGAGTTTGAGGCTAGCCTGGGCAACTTAGGGAGACCATGTGTCAAAATGAAAAATAAGGGCTGGGGAAGTAGCTCAGTGGTAAAATGCTTATACAACATGCTGGAGGCCCTGGGTTCATTTCCCAGCACAGCATAAAAAAAAAAAAAAAAAAGTAAATTTATATTCCTTAAGGATACAGATTTACAAATTTCCTTTTGAGACTCTTGAGTTAAGCATTCTCTTTGTCTTTCATTGTAAATGAGGTTGGTAAATAATAGAGCAAGAAGAGGCAGTAGGCTTTAGGGCAGTGGTTTTCAAACTTTGGCATGTATCAGAATCATTATAGGGTTTAAGAGACTGATTGTAGCCGGGCATGGTGACACATGCTTGTAATCCCAGTACTTCCGAAGTGGAGCCATGAGGCTCACAGGTTTGAGACCAGTTTCAGCAAGTAGTGAGGCTCTCATACAGTTTTCAAAGATCTTTTCGGGACCTTACCATAATTATTCCTTTATTTCAGATGAGGTGGAGGATTATACTACTGCAATATTGTTTTCTCTTGGTTGTATATCTACTTACTGCTCTGGAAGCCGTGCCCATAGACATCGACAAGACAAAAGTACAAAATTCCCAAACTGTGGAAAGTGCAAAGATAGAGCCACCAGTAAGTGAAGTGGGTGGAATTATAACCAAATGAATGGAATTATAATTAAACACAGTGAATTATAACTAAATGAAGTGAAATTATAGTTTAATGAAGTGAAGTGGGAAGAATTATAAACAAAATATGTGAATACTTTATTACTTATAAAATTGGACTGTTAACCTTTTTTTTTTTTCTTTTTTCAGAACTGGGGATTAAATCCAGGGGCATTTTACCTCCAAGCTACATCCCCAGTCCTATTTCACTAAGTTGCGGAGGGCCTCACTAAGTAGCTGAGGCTGGCCACGAATTTGTGATCCTCCTGTGTCAGCCTCCCAAGAACTGGGATGACAAGTGTGCGCCACCATGCCTGGCTAGGAATTATTTTTGAAACAGCATTGAAAAGACTATTGAACAAGCATGTGGTGTTTAACATTAGCCAATGTTTATTTAATGTAACTACTATATAGAAGAATTAACCATAATGCATTTCCAGTGTAGTGTTAACCAGCCAAGAAAAGACTATGTTATATTCAAAGGAAAGACAGAGACCAATAGGAAGAAACCAGTTAATATTATTGGTTAAATCTTCATTGTCTAAACCATATAAGAAGTCCATCTTTGTTATAATATAATAAAAGGATATTGGCTCTGAAACAAAACTCCTTACTTATGAAATGTAGATTTTCCACCTTGACTGTTGAAACTATCAAAGTAGATAAATCTTAATGCCATTTTGCTGGAAACTGTTTTTTTAAGATCAAGGTCTTTTGATTCAATCAAGGAAAACCTTTCAGAAGCATTACAGTTTGTTTCTTAATTTGAAGGATACTGGGCTTTATTATGATGAATATCTCAAGCAAGTTATTGATGTGCTGGAAACAGATAAACATTTCAGAGAAAAGCTCCAGAAAGCAGACGTAGAGGAAATAAAGGTAAATGTAATTAAATACTTATTTAACAAATATTTCAGCATGCCAGACCCTGAGATAAATACTGTGGGGATACAAAGATGAGACATTTTCCTGTCCATTAAAGGACCCTTAGAGGAAAGTCATATTAAGAAACAGATAATCTGGATGGATATATGTCAAGTTATAATCTATTTTTAGAGGTGTAGAGGACAGGCACATGATCCAGGATGAAGCAGTGTGGAAAAGTGGAAGTCATTCTTCCTGGTAGAGATTATGTCAGAGTTTAAAGATGTAACTGAAAAGGAGAAGGACTGGGTGGCATACTAGGCCAAGGTGCAAGGATATAGAGGTAAGAGGTATATAGGAAACCTGAAATAGTAACTGATTTTGGACCCCAGAGTACGAAATAGAGGTCATGAGTGGCCAAAATTTAAGGTTGGAAAGAGTCATGGGTCTTGTATAGCATGGGAAGGGACTTGGATCATGATTTGAGGACAGCAGGGAGCTATTCAAAGGTGTGAAATAGGTTAGGCTTTGGTGTTTTAATCAAGTCCAAATTAGTAGAAGAGGTGATTAGCTATTTAGGGAAGGCATACCCATTTGCCTCTATCCTAGGAACACTATTATAAATAATCCTAGCCCTAGATGGCTCCTTAGATTTTATAACAAGAAAGGGA
Organism: Graphiurus murinus; assembly: GCA_004027655.1. Lineage (NCBI taxonomy): Eukaryota > Metazoa > Chordata > Mammalia > Rodentia > Gliridae > Graphiurus > Graphiurus murinus. The sequence goes on along the minus strand of PVLC010016374.1, from coordinate 26,845 downwards.
GTTATGAAGATTTGACATGAGAGGTTCTTTTAAAGCCTTTCATTGAAGGGAAATGTATCAGTTTAGCTGGGTTTATCTTGGTTCATCAAGTAAAAAGTATTTATAATTTTGAACTTTCAGTTATACCTCCTAAGAGTTTTGTTTGCTTATCTTACTTTTTGTTTGTTTTTGTTTACTTTGGGAGGTTGAGAAAGGAGATTGCTAAGTTCGAGGCCAGATTCACCAACTTAGCAAGACCCTATCTCAAAATAAAAAATTAAAAATAAAAAGGTTTGGGGGTGCAGTTCAGTGGTAGAGCACCCCTGCATTCAACTGCTAGTACCATACACAAAAACAAAAACAAACCAAAACTATACAATTCAGTGGTTTTTAGTGTATCCACAAAGTCATACATTCATTACACTATCTAGTTTTAGAACATTTGTTGCTCCCAACAAAGACCCTGTACCAATTAAACAGTCACTTCAATTTTTATTCTTTCTCCAGCCACAATGAAGCTATTTTCTGTCTCTATGGATTTGCATGCTCTGGAAATGGAGTTATTTATTTATTTAATTTTTGGTAGTAAGGATTGAGCACAGGAACATTCTACCTCCAAGCTACACCCCCCGCTGCCCTATTATTTATTTATTTTTTAAACAGCATCTTTCTAGGTTGCTGAGAGTCTCACTACTTGTTGAGGCTGTCCTCAAACCTGTGATCCTCCTGTATCAGCCTCCCAAGTAGTGGAATTACAAGTGTGCGCCACCATACCTGGCTTGTTCTGGACTTTTTATATAAATGAAATCATATAATATGTGGTCTGTTGCATCTGGCTTCTTTCACATAGTATAATGTTTTCAAGACTTTCACATAGTATAATATTTTCAAGACTTATCTGTGTAACATGTATCAGAATTTCATTGCTTTTTATAGCTTAATAATATGAAAGGATATGTAGTCAGTCCTTCATATCTGAGGGTTGCACATCTGTGGATTCAACTAACCTTTGATCTAAAACATTAAAAAAAAACTGTATTTGTACTGAACGTGTACAATCTTATTCTTGTCGTTACTGCCTAAACAATATAGCATACAACTATTTGTGTAGCATTTACATCATATTAGGTATCATAAATAATCTGGAGGTGATTTAAAGTAATAGGAAGATATTGCATAGGTAATATGCAAATACTATGCCATTTTATATAAGGGACTTAAGTATCCACAGTTTTGGTATCTATTCAGGGTCCTGGAATCAATCCTCATGGATACTGAGGGAGAACCATCCTATATTTTGCTTAGTGATTTATCATTTGGTGAACATTTGAGTTTCTGCTTTTTTGTTAATATGAATAATACTGTTATGAATATTTATGTTCAAGTTATTGTGCTAATGTGTTTTCAGTTCTTTTAGGTATATACCCAGGATGGAATTGCTGAGTCATATAGGATAACTCTGTTTTAACTTTTTGAGAAATTTCCTGACTGTTTTCCAAAGTGACTACACTATATTACAACTCAACTTTTTATGTTTCTCCTTTGTGCTCTAAATATACTTTTCTGGATGATACGATTTTTAGACATCTCGACTTTAGAATTAAAAACTAAATCTCATCTGAAATAAATGCTTTTTATGATGTTAAATTTATTTAAACTCATTAACATATTTATCACTAACTTATTTTTACAATCCTGTTTTCATTATCTTGCATCTGATCTAAAAATAAAGTATAATAGATAAAACTAATTTATGAATTTTGTTAACAGAGTGGGAGGCTAAGCAAAGAGCTGGATTTAGTAAGTCACCATGTGAGGACAAAACTCGATGAACTAAAAAGGCAAGAAGTAGGAAGGTTAAGAATGCTAATTAAAGCTAAATTGGATTCCCTTCAAGGTAAGTATAAGATTTCAGTATTTGGTTGTTGAGGTGAATTTGTTCTTGCCAAAATTTTATGTATTGGTTTAGCATCTCTTAATTTTTAAGTTTTTGAATAGGTTATACATTTGCATCAGTCAAAAACCTAAATAAAGCCGGGTGCAGTGGCATATTCCTGTAATCCTAGCTATTTAAGAGGTTAAAGCAGGTGAATCACAAGTTTGACATTATCCTGTCTCGAAAAAAAAAAAAGGACTCAGTGGTAGAGAGCTCGCCTAGCATGAGCAAGGCCCTGGGTTTGATCTCCAGCACTGAAAACAAATCCAAATGATTAAATGATTAGCCTTAAATAATTATATCAATAGAAAGGAAGAATGGAAGTAATGAATTAAGCTACTGATTTAGAACAGGAAAGATAACCTCAAAGGCAACTAAATAAAAGCAAAGAAAGGAAATCTAATTAAAATAATTTCCATACATATAAAAGAAAAGTTGCCAGAGAGCTAACCCCCCAAAAAACCCCACCAAGCCCAGACAGTTTCATAAAGGAATTCTATCAAATTATCAGAAAACAGATTATTAATGTTATTTAAACTTTTTCTCAGGATAGAAGAAGTAGGAAAGTTTCCACATTTTTGTTCTGTATCAATGCCAAAATCAAAATTATTCTATCTCAAAAGAATACAGTCATTTTAAAAAAAATATTTTCAGTTCTGGGTATCAAACATCCATTTTTAATTTAAACAAAGTAACGAAAATAGCAATCAATAGATAATTCTGTAACATTATCAGCCCTATGCAACTCAGCTTCATCACACTTGGTGGAGAAACACAGTATATATTCTAACTTAAATCAGGAACAGATCAATGATGATTATAGTGTCTGTGAATTAATTTTGTGTTGGAGGTACTAGCTGAAACAACTATACAAATGAAAAAAATCAGAGGTGAAGTAATTGGAAAGAGGGTAATAATACTATCTCTATTTGTAGATGATATGATTATATACTTGGAAGAGCCAGAATAACTGAAAAAGCTTACTATGAACAGTAGGAAAATTAAAAAAGGTAAACATAATCTAAAGAAATCAGCATTTTTAGCTGGGCGTGGTGGTATGCACCTGTAATCCCAGTAGTTGGGAGGCTGAGACAGGAGGATTGCAGATTCAAGGATGACCTCAGTAAGTAGTGAGACTCTCATTAAACTAGTGAGACCCTATTTCCAAAACAAAAAGGCCTGGGGGTATAGCTTGGAGGTAGAATGCTTCTGGGTTTAATCCCCAGTACCACAGGAAAAAAAAAATCAATATTTTTTCATATATAGTAACAATTAGAAAATACCCCATTTATAATAGGAACAAAGATAAAATAGCCAGCATAAACGTATTAAGAAATGTGCAAGACTTATAAAAACTTTAAAGTACTCCTGAAGTTTGTAAAAGTAGACTTGAACAAATGGGAAGACATAATTTTTTTTTCATAGTGCTGAGGATTGAACCCTGGGGGCATTCTACTTCAGAGCTATATCCCTAGCCCTATTTTATTTTGAAATAGGGTCTTGCTAAGTTGCTGAGGGCCTTGCTAAATTGCTGAGGTTGGCCATGAACCTGGAATCCTCTTGTCTCAGCCTCTCAGGTAGTGGGATTACAAGCATGTACAAGATACCATGCTGGACTGACATAGTGTCTTTGATAAAAAGATTCTACTTTATAATACCTGTCAGTTCTCCCTAGGCTAATTTTTAAACTAAACATGGTCCAAATAAAAAGATACACATTTTGTTGGTACTAGCCTAGTTAACTTTAAAGTTTATATGAAAAAAGAAATAAGCAAGAAAAGATGGATACCTCTGGATAAGAACAATGAAAAAGGATTGCATATGAGATGTAAAATCTTCAATATTAGATATTAAATCTATAATATTAAATTTAAGATGTGTCCTTAAGCCTCAGTCATTAAAACCATATAGTTTTGGCATATAAGTAGAAAGTGGTGAAACAGAATAGAAATTCTAGAAGTAGAGCTAAATACATATAGAATTTAGTTTAAGATATAGTAGTATCTCATTATTAGTGGAATAAGGATTTTTTTTTAAATCAAAACTGTTGTTATAACTGGCTAGCCATTTAGACAGAGGTATAGTTGGATCCATTCTTCTAATCTACATCAGTATAAATATAAATGAATCAAAAATTTAACTGTAGAAAAAAATCATAAAAGTAGTAGGTGACATAATAGGTGAATTTCCTTTTTTTTCTTTGAATGGCCTTTCTAATTATGATTCCAAACCAAGAGGCCAAGCTGGGCATGGTGGCACATGATTGTAATCCCTCTGGTACTTGGGAGGCTGAGACACAGGAGGATCATAGATTCGAGGACAGCCTCAGCAAGTAGTGAGACTCTCATCAACCTAGTGAGACCCTGTTATAAAATAGGAATAGGGATGTAGCTCAGAGGTAGAATGCCTTTGGGCTCAATCCCCAGTACCACAAAACAAAAATCAAGGGGCCAAATATAGTTAGTGTAAGATTCTTTAAGCTGGCCCATGTGTCCATCTTTGAATTGTGCCCCCATAGGCTGGTTATCTGGGTGGCTGACTCATTAATAAACCTTTGCTTTTGGTGGAAATATAGTTCTTAAATTTTAGGTTGCATAAGAATCACTTGAAAAAGTTGTTAAAAATGCAGATTACTGGATCCACCTCCAGAGATTCTGGTTCTGGGAATGAGTAATCTACCTTTTAAGCATACACTTCTGTTCAGTGCATGGCATTTGGAGAAATGCTTGTATAGAGAGTTAAGCTCTCTGCTGGTGAATAGTCTCAGAAAACAAGTACCAAATACCCATTATCCTGAAATTAAGGATATCAATAAGAGGTAAACTGAGCTCAGGCTATACCAGTTGAAGTAGGCAGACATGCTAGGTAATTCCATCTTTAAAGCCAGGCCTAAGGTGCTTGTTCATTCCCCTTAGGCAACCTCTATCCCCTTTACTTTCATGCTATTTCTTTGATTCCAAGATAGGTATTGAATTTATTATTCAAAGAAAACAATCTGATATATCTTAGGAAACTTATGAATATTTTCTCACTGATTCAGAATTTAGGAGTTGAAATTTCTGATATTTTAAAGAAGAATTTAGCTGGGTAAGGTGGCTCACGCCTGTAATCCCAGTACTTGGGAGGCTGAGACAGGAAGACCTCAAGTTCAAGGCTAGCTTCAGCAATTTAGTGAGACCCTCAGCAATTTAGTGAAAACTATTTCAAACAAGGAAATATAATAGGATGGAGAGGTAGATAAGAGGTAGGATACTATTGGGTTTAATACCCACTACCAAAAAATTAAACACATAGATAAATAAAGATGAACTTATAAGGTTTTAATTTTTTGATGTAATCTTTAAAGTAAGCAGTATATTAACATGGTTTAAAACTAGGAAAGTGTAAGTCCAGTGCAGCTGGGTGTAGTGGTACATGCCTGCAATTCCTGTGACTTGGGAAGCTAGGTAGGAAGATGGCAAATTAAAGGCCAGCCTGGGCAATTTAATGAGACCCTGTCTCAAAATAAATAAAAAAGGCTGGGGATTTAGCCTAGCAAACGAAGCCCTGAGTTCGACCCCTAGTATCCACCCCCTAAAAAAAAGGTACAGAGCAAAAATCTACCTGATATTTTTGTACCCTGTCAGTTCTCAATGTCCTCTAACCATCCTTCTTGAAGTTCTTTATTCCTACAGAAACACAAATAAAAGCTCTTTTTTTGTTTTGTTTTTGCAGTACTGGGTATTGAATCCAGAGCTCTGCATATGCTAGGCAAATGATCTACCATTGAGCTGCATCTCCATCCTTTTTTTTTTTTGTACTGGGGATTGAACCCAGAGGCATTGTGCCTCTAAGCTACACCTCCAGCCCAATTTTAATTCTTATTTAGAAACAGAGTCTGGCTAGGTTACTGAGAACCTTGCTAAGTTGCTGAGGCTAGGTTCAAGTCTGTGATCCTTTTTTAAATTTTTATTTTTGAGACAGGGTCTTGATAAGTTGTCCATACTGGCCTGGGAACTTGCAGTCCTCCTGCTTCAGCCTCCCAAGTACCTAGGATTGTAAGCAAGTACCACCTCACTCACCTAAAAGCTCTTTTTATACAAAAGAGGGGCTGGGCATAGAGTAATTGCCTAGCATGCATACGGCACTGGTTTGATTCCTAGTGTTGCAACAAACAAACAAAACAACAATAACACAAAAAAGGTGAAAGGTAGCATACAATTCATATTTTATGCATTGTATTTTTTCTTTTATTTTGAAGATTTTGAAGATCCTGACTTAATACATAGACATCATTTTCACTTTTTTCAAACAGCTGCATATAATTCTATTTTATGGATATACTATAATGTATTTAGCCAGGCCCCTGGTTTTGTTTTGTTCTGTGGCTCTGGGGATCAGACCTAGGGCCTTGCTCATGCTGGGCAAGCACTTTACCCACTGAGTTACATCCCTACCCCTTTTTAATTAATTAATTAGTTAATTAATTTATAGACAGGGTCTTGCTAAGTGACCAGGCTGGCCTTAAATTTGTACTCTTTTCCTCAGCCTTCTGAGAAGGTCCAGGTGTGTATCACCATGCCCAGCACCGGGCCCCCAGTGATGGATATTTGAGTTATTTCTAGTGAACATTGTTGTGTGTATATTACTCTGTATCTATGTAAGATTATCTGTGGGATAGTTTTTCCACAGTGGGGTTGCTAGATCAAGAGATATATGTATTTGTAATTTGATAGATATTCCCATTTTTGCCTCCATACAAGTCATATCAATATAGATACCTACCAGCAATAATTCTGAGTTTTACAGTTTTGTCATATGGTACAATAGTACAGTTTTTTTTTTTTTTGCAGTACTGGGGATTGAACTCAGGGGCATTCTACCTCTGAGCTACACCCCCAGCCCTATTTTTTATTCTTTATTTTGAAACCAGGTCTCGCTAAGTTGCGGAGTGCCTCACTAGGCAGCTGAGGCTGGCCGCGAACCCGGATCCTCTGGTCTCAGCCTCCCGAATGCTGGGATTACAAGCGTGCGCCACCACGCCCGGCTCACAATAGTACAGTTTTTAATATGTATTTCTCTTATTCTGAATGAAGTTAAGCATCTTTTCATATATTGCACTGGTCATATTCTTTAGGGCTGAGTGTTATAAGAATTTTTTTTTCATAACTAAACTCCTAGTTCAGTGCCATACTAAGAATTCAGTGAAGGCTTGACTGAACTAAGTTTAGTAGTTCTTTTCTTTCTGGCATAACAATGTGCTCCAGGCTTATCTTGTATCTACCCTTCCTTGAGCCATTTCTCTGAGGGGCCTTGGTTCTTCTTAGTGAGGAATGATCTTATAGACCAAGGACTAGCAATAGATATTCTCCTTGCTACTGGGGTGTATTTTCTTCTTGGCATTTTCATCAGGCAGAGGTAGGGTACATACACATATCTGTACATACATGTGCATATACATATACAGATATATAAACATGCCTATACATTTGAAACATATGTAATATCACATGTTGCATGTACAGATTTTAGAAATCCTGAGTTCACATAGCTAGTGCTAATTCCCATCCATCTTCATAGACTCTTTTCTTGTCTTCTACAATTCCACATTTGTAGTTCCATTTTCCCAAGTGAGAACTCTAATGGGTCGGTCTCTCTCTCTCTCTCTCTCTCTCTCTCTCTCTCTCTCTCTCTTTCTCTCTCTTTCTAAGTACTGAGGATTGAATCTGTGGCCATTCTGTATCCAAGCTACACCCCCATTCCTATTTTATTTTTATTTTGAAACAGGGACATGCTAGGTTGATGAGAGTCTCACTGCTTGCTGAGGATGTCCTTGAACCTGCAATCCTCCTGTCTCAATCTCCCAAGTACTGGGATTAAGGTGTGTGCCACTATGCCTGGCTAGAGAACCCTGATTTCTAACATCAACAGATGTATCCATTTTATTCAATTCTATAATACTATTAAAATAATATGGAATCACTTCACTGATTCATTTTATAGCTTTTCTTTGTTGTTGTTATTGTTTTTTGGTACTAGGGATTGAACCTGGAGCATTCTACCTCTGAGCTATTCCCTTAGTCCTTTCTTGTTGTTGTTATTCTGAAACAGGGTCATGCTCACTTGCTGATGGTCTTGCTCTGTTACAGAGTCTGGCCTGGAACCTGCAATCCTGCTGTCTCAGCCTCCCAAGTACTGTGATTACAGGCATGCACCACTGTGTCCAGCTTTTCCTTCATATAATTTTTTGGGGGGAGCACTGGGGATTGAACCCAGGGGCATTCTACCTCCGAGGTATACCCCCAGCCCTTTTTATTTTTATTTGGAAGCAGGATCTAGATAGGTTGGTGAGAGTCTCACTACTTGCTGAGGCTGTCCTCGAACATTTGATTCCTTTGTCTCAGCCTCCCAAGTACTGGGATTACAAGTGTGCGCCACCATGCCTGGCTAGTCCTTCATATAAATTTTAAAACAGTTCTTTTTAGAAATTCTACTTATGATTATGAATACTTTTTCTCATGTATCATTTGTACTTATATTTCTAGCTTCTGGTAATTGATCATTTATAGTTTTCTCACTTTCTTTCAGATATAGGCATGGACCACCAAGCTCTTCTAAAACAATTTGATCACCTAAACCACATGAATCCTGACAAGTTTGAATCCACAGATTTAGATATGCTAATCAAAGCGGTGAGAAGAATTCAACATTATTGAAATTATTCTTTCTTGTGCCTTTGAGGTTTTATAATTCAAGTAAACTTAACGAAGTTATATAACTTTTATATACTGTCTAGAATGTGTATCTTTAAAGGGAGATAGCTTAACGTTGTACAGATATCAGAATGGACATCTAGGTCTACAATCCCTTATCCACAGTTCCCAAATCCAAAAAGCTGTAAGAAATGAAATTGTTTGTTGTTTTTATTTAGCCTACCAAGTGCATTTATAGATTTTGTTAAAGAAATACTAATCAGTTTAATTATAGATATGGCAGAGATGTTTCATAATATGGCATGTGTGCCATATTCCCTTTCTAAAATCTGGAAAATTCTGAAACACATCTGGCCTCAGGGATTTTAGATCAGAGTTTATAGATCTCGAATATTATGTATTCGAGGTCTATAAATATCGAATATATGTATTATGTAAAAGGAGTTAGCAAACTAGGTGTTCTAATCTGACAGTTGCTAGATTTAGTGAAATGGTTAGAAACCAGTCTAGTTTCTGTACTGTATAGATTTGATGTGGTCCCTTCTTTTTAAAATCAATTTATACATTTCTTTCTTATGGGAACGTTCTAAAGTTGAAGCTAGATTTGAACTATTTAGTTTCTTTGTATACTTACATCCCTGGTAATAATTACTATATTAAAATGATAGAATTAAAAGAGTAGTCCCATTTTTTTTTTTACTTTCCTATACTATCTTCTGTTAGAGAGCATGCTATAGTTAAGAATGGCTTTATTTGAGCCAGGTGTGGTAGTCCGTGACTGTAATCCTAGCTACTTGGGAGGCTGAGGCAGAAGGATCACAAGTTTGAGGCCAGCCTGGGCAATTTAGCAAGACACTGTCTCAAAATAAAAAATAACAGCTGGGTGTGGTGGCACACACTTATAATCCCAGTACTTGGGAGACTGAGACAGGAGGATCTCAGTTTGTGGGCAGCCTCAGCTACTTAGTGAGGCCCTCTGCAACTTAGTAAGACCCTGTTTCAAAATAAAGAATAAAAATACGGCTGGGGATATAGCTTGGAAGTAGAATACCCCTGGGTTCAATCCCCAGTAACACAGAAAAAAAAAAAAAAAAAAAAGACTGGGGATATAGTTTACTAGTAGAATGCCCCTGAATTCAAGCCCCAGTACTGAAAAGAAAAAAAGAATGGCTTAATTTATACTTTTAAAACTCACCTTTTTATGTAATTTAAATGTATGATTGCTTTCTAGGCAACAAGTGATCTGGAACATTATGACAAGACTCGACATGAAGAATTTAAAAAATATGAAATGATGAAGGAACATGAAAGGAGAGAATATTTAAAAACACTGGATGAGGAAAAGAGAAAAGAAGAAGAATCTAAATTTGAAGAAATGAAGAAAAGGCATGAAAATCATCCCAAAGTTAATCATCCAGTAAGGACTGTGTCTTTATGAAAACACATTTAGATAAAGATAATTCTTTGTGTGTGTGTGTGGGGGGGGTACTGGGGATGGAACCCAGGGGCATTCTACCTCCAAGCTACACCCCCCAGCCCTATTTTTTATTCTTTATTTTGAAACAGGGTCTCACTAAGTTGCGGAGGGCCTCACTAAGCAGCTGAGGCTGGCCGCGAACCCGGATCCTCCGGTCTCAGCCTCCCAAATGCTAGGATTACAAGCGTGCGCCACCATGCCTGGCTAGATAGAGATAATTCTTGTATCAGATAGCAGAATTTTATTGTAAGTTGTTAGTACTTAAATCTTGATTCTTAATTTTGCAAAATTCCTCAAACTTATATTTTATTTTGAATCTATATATAAATTATGTTTTATTTTGAACAATTTTTTAAAATTGGTTCACAGGGAAGCAAAGATCAACTGAAAGAGGTATGGGAAGAGACTGATGGATTGGATCCTAATGACTTTGACCCCAAGACATTTTTCAAATTACATGGTAACAGATTTGAATATAAATATTGATATCTGCTGTTTGAAAACAATGATGTTTGCTTTACTCTTAATTGATTTCTGCCAAGATCTGTTCTTGAGTCCAATTGATAGTAAATACTTAGAGTTTTTTCTCTAAGGTATACAATAGTCTTTATTGCTGATCCTCAGTATAAAATATTTTAACTGTTTTTCTACCTGATTTTACTATTTATTTGTTTTATGACTTATTGTAAGATTTCTATAAACTAATTTTGTGGTTAGGTTATATCTCAACAGGCTTTAAAATTTACTTTATAGCATATTGCTTTACTTTATCTTTTTGAAAAAATAGTTAAGTTACATTTTTCTAAAAAAAAAAAAGATAATATAGAATTATTATCACTTGAACTGACCTGAAGCTTCATGAAAAAGAAGATAGCCTTTTCGGCAACATATTGTTGCTTCATGTCAGTTCTACTTTTGCAAGCCATTTGTAAATAATTGTATTTTAATTATTATTTTAAAAGGAGTTAAAATCCATTTTTGCATCTGTAACTTTTAAACTTTAGATATCAATAATGATGGATTTCTGGATGAACAAGAATTAGAAGCACTATTTACTAAAGAGGTAAGTGAGTTTATAAGTACTCAGTGTTTATGTTTTTCCTCTTCTGTTACTTTATTTTATTTTATGTTGGCTTTCAAACTTTCTTTTTAGTTGGAGAAAGTATATGATGCCCAAAATGAAGAGGATGATATGGTAGAAATGGAAGAAGAAAGGCTTAGAATGAGGGAACATGTAATGAATGAGGTATGCCTTCAAATTTTAAGATTATATGTAATTTGTATGGATTATTCAAGTTCTTGCAATAAATCTTACCAGAAGATGGAAAAATAAAAATACAGAATAGGTTTAACTGAATTTTGCATTTTTATTCAGATTATCATACTAGATTTCCTTATTATAAATAAAGTAATTTGTAACTACTTTAAAAATATTTTTAAAGATTAAGATGCTACTGTATATCAACAATAAAATCTTTTTCTTGGTAGTGAAAAACAATGAAGTCCAATATTTGACATTTTAAAAACCTGCATTAACTTTTATCCCTAATCCAAAAACCCAAAATCTGAAATGTTTTGAAGTCCAAAATATTTTGAGCATGGACAAGATGCCATATGGGGAATTCTAAACTATAAAACTTTGTTTCATATACCAAATTATTCACAAAATTGTATAAAATTACCTTCAGTCTGTGTATAACGTATATATAAAACATAAATGAATTTCATATTTATCTTCAAGATATTGTTCATGTACAAATATTTCAAAATTCAAAAAATTCAATATCCAAAACACTTCTGGTCCCAAGCATCTTGGATAAAGGCTACTCAGCCTGTACTAAGAAAAGCCTCAAGCCCCAATATTTTAATGGACTCTGGCAACAAATATTTATTTCTTGTTCATATTACATGAACTTTAAGGGTTGACTTCAACTATGCGTGGCAGGCTTGGCCTGACTAGGCTTGGCTCTGCCTGTCTTCTTAGTTCCAGGCTGCTGGAGCCGTCTCTTTATGGGTCCTATCAGGTACGTAAGAAACACAAATCAGACTCTGGAATAGTACTTAAGAATTATACTCAGTTGTGGCAAACCTCATGTCTGTGTCTATTTATATTCCTTTGTCTGAATCTCGTCCATGTCAAGTGCCGAGTCAGGGAGGGATGTGTTCCTCTCACAGTATGTTTCAGCGACTCATGTGATATGATTACAGGAGGAAGCAGTAGTTGGGAATAATAACCCAAACCACCACAGAGTCCTTTCAAAGCAACCGGCATTTAAAAAATGGGCTGATTCATTGATCTCCCACCTGCCCCCCACTGACTGAGGTCTTCAGACAGTACAGTGGAATGCAGCTGGAGATTTACATGGGGACGTGCTAGGGTGGTCTCACTTCTGTCTTCCCAGCACAGATCACTAGCCGGCCCTCTGCCTGGCAGTTCTGTATTCCCCTGGTCCATCCGCTTCCCCACTCCCAGAGTCTGAAGGTTTCACATATTCTCCCTTCTCCTTAAACCTTCAAGACACTTCTCTTTTTTCCTTCTTTTCTGCCCTTGTCTCTCTTTTTAGTGAAAAAAATAGAAGCAGTCAAGAGAATTTCTTCATCTTTGCTCTTTCAAATCTACCAGCCAGTCTGCATCTGCACCAGTTTTTTTGCTTGCTTCTATTTACCATAGATAAATGGCTGCTGTTCCTCCGGAAGGTCTCTCCTTCACATGAGCATGAGGTCCCAAGCAGTATCTCCTCTTCAAGGACTTTGTTCCTGTTGTCATCCCCCTCTCTCTTGTACAGGTTTTCCTACTTTACTGGATCATTCCTATTCACAGACAAACGTGACCTAGTATCTTCCACCTTAAAAACAAAACCAAACTTTTGTTATCACAGCAAAACTGCTTAGTAGAGTTGTCTATTCTTCCTCTTCCTGGTATTCCTTACCTTTGTTTTCTCCACGATCTGTGCGGACATGCTGTAGGCTTTACTGTCCTCACAAAATTCCTCTGGTCAGATGACCACTATCTTGTTCAATGCAAGTGGTTTCATCTTACTTAACTCTTGGTATTTGATGTGGTTGATGTTTCCCTCTTTCTTGAAATGCTTTCTTCACTTGTCCTTTGGGAAACCACATCTCCTTGGTTTCCTTGTACTCACTATTTCTTCTCAATCTTCCTTGCTACCTGTCCTTCCTCTTCCCAGGTTCCAAATGTTGCCCCTTGGCTGTGTTCTCCTTTTTGTCTTCATTCTTTTCCTAGGTGATACATGGAGCCCTGTGTCTCTACATATGTTATTGTTGTTGTTTTAAAGAAAAAATGTTGAGAGTATTTTAACTTAATCTCCTTTACACATGGCTAAAACTACCCATTCTGGAATGGCGATTTTTCTTGCCTAAGAACTTGGTTACAAGAAGAATTATGGATGTTATGGGGCGGGAAGAAGAAAATGTCAGCCTCACCAGACACATTAGCTGACTCAAATGTGTTGGTCTTTTGGACATCAGGTATATAGATATCTTGAATTTTCAGATTTGAATTATGTAAGACAGAAAGATATTTCTTTTCTAATTCTGATACAATGTTGAGTGTTTCGGGTTTTTTTAAAAAAAAATTTGTTTGTTTGTTTTTTTACCTTCAGTTTCTGTGGCTGTTAGGCTAGTCCTAATTGCTGTATGCTTATGTAGTAGCCTCCATTACAAGACAGTTGGCTTCTTTTTTTTTTTTTTTTTTTTTTTTTGCGGTACTGGGGATTGAACTTGGGCATTCTATCTCCGAGCTATACCCCCAGCCCTATTTTTTATTCTTTATTTTGAAACAGGGTCTCACTAAGTTGTCGAGTGCCTGCCTCACTAAGTAGCTGAGGCTGGCCTCGAACCCAGATCCTCCAGTCTCAGCCTCCCAAATGCTGGGATTACAAGCGTGCGCCACCACGCCTGGCTTTTGACAGTTGGCTTCTAATAATAGAATAAAGGTTAAATAATATAAGAAAAGTTTGTCTTACATTACGTATACATTTTCCTTTAATCAGGTTGATACTAACAGAGACCGACTAGTAACTCTGGAAGAATTTTTGAGAGCTACGGAGAAAAAAGAATTCTTGGAGCCAGATAGCTGGGAGGTAATAACCTATTTTAAATGGGATGTATGGTTCAAGAAATTCTACTTCAATCTATTCTACTTTTAACATTTATTCCCCATTATGTTTGCTTATATAGTCTTACTGTCTTGGTTTATTTTTTTATATATGAAATGTCACTATAAAATAATGAACTTTGAGCTGGGCATGGTGGCACACACTTGTAATCCCAGTACTTGGCAGGCTGAGACAGGAGGATCTCAAGTTTGCAGACAGCCTCAGCTACTTAGTGAGGCCGTCCGCAACCTAGTGAGACCGTTTCAAAATAAAGAATAAAAAATAGGACTGAGGGTGTAGCTCAGAGGTAGAATGCCCCTGGGTTCAATCCCTAATACCAAATAAATAAATTAATCAATTAAAATGAAATTTGGAGCTGGGCATGGTGGTGCATGCCTGTAATTCTAGTACTTAAGAGTTGAGAGGCTAGGGCAGGAGGATCGTAGCTTCTAGCAGTTTAATGACACTCTCAGCAACTTAGTGAGATCCTGCTTCTAAATAAAACATAAAATAGAGCTGGATGTGTAGGTTGGAGGTAGAGTACCTCTGAGTTCAATCCCTAGTACCACCAAAGGAAAAAAAATGAACTTTGTTTCTTAGAAAGCTTGTAGTAATTCATCTCTTACTTGTAATCACACTGCATATAATTAGAAGTCTTTTTAAAAATGTAGCTTTTTCTAAGTATAAAAAGACATTATTTAAAATTAGAAATATATATTGAAAGAATAATTTAGTCACTTGTAATTCTACCCTCTAGATGTGGACATCTAAATTATGCACTGTAGTATGCTAATTTGGAATAGTATGCAGCTTAAATATATAGTATAAACATATGAAGCATACAGTATGTAAACAGTATATGATACCATTTTTAGGTTATAGATAAACATTTATATTTATGTATTTTAAAATGGCTTTATATAATATAAATATATGCTCACAAAATACTGTTTTTATTTAATATTTCATGAACATTTTCCATTGTAATTCTTCAAAAACATGATTTGAAAAACAACTACTTAATATGTAGTTGTATGATTATAGCATCCTTTATTTTTTATTTTTTATTTTTTTTGCGGTACTAGGGGTTGAACTCAGGGGCATTCTACCTCCGAGCTACACCCCCAGCCCTATTTTTTATTCTTTATTTTGAAACCGAGTCTCACTAAGTTGCGGAGTGCCTCACTAAGTAGCTGAGGCTGGCCGCGAACCCGGATCCTCTGGTCTCAGCCTCCCGAATGCTGGGATTACAAGCGTGCGCCACCACGCCCGGCTTATAGCATCCTTTATATAACCATTCCTCCAGATTTAGACATTTTGGGTAAATTCTAATATTTTACTGTAATAAGTAATACTATGATGACTATTCATTTTTTCATGTTTGTGGCAATCTGTCATGATTTCTTTGGGATTCATTCCCAGAGATAGAACTGTTGTCAAGGTTTATGAACACTTTTTAGTTTCCCAGTATGTCTTGCTATACTGCTCCAGAAAAGTATACCAGTTTATTATACACAGCCAAGTGTATATAAATGAATGCATCTACAACTTTAAAAGAATAGTTGAGAGATACCAACTAAAATAGATTAAAGAAAAAATTTAAATTGTCCAAAAATAGTTGGAGATAGGGTATCCAAATGTTCTGGTTTCCCTGAGTCTGAGGGGTTTCCCCAGGATATGAAAATCTTCATTGCTAAAACCATACAGTTCAAGGCAAATTGGGACAGGTGGTTACTTTAGTTTGAGATCAGAGATGTCAGCCTCTTTCTGCTTTGAGCTTTGTATAACATTTTTAATATTTCTGTACTTTGGTGAAGAAGAATGCTAAGATTATGTGATATACATTTCTTTCAGTACTTCTGGTAAACTAGAAGATCAATACACAATTATATACTTTTTTGACATAATTTCAGATTTACAAGAGTTGTAAGAATAGACAAGGAATTCTTGAATACCCTTCACTCAGATTCCCCATTTTATTATATTTGTTTTATCTTTCTCTTTCCCCCTCTCCATTTTTAATCTCTATGTGTGTGTATATATACTTATGTCATATATGTATGTCTGGCTATATATAACACATGTTATATATGCTGTGTGTATAAATTTTTTAATTGCTGAAGAGTTAGTTACACATGATGTCACTTTAACCTTAAATACTTGAGTATGTCTTTCTTTCTTTTTTTTTTTTTTAGTACTGGGGATTGAACTCAGGGGCATTCTACCTCCGAGCTATACCCCCAGCCCTATTTTTTATTCTTTATTTTGAAACCGAGTCTCACTAAGTTGCGGAGTGCCTCACTAGGTAGCTGAGGCTGGACGTGAACCCGGATCCTCCGGTCTCAGCCTCCCGAATGCTGGGATTACAAGCGTGCGCTACCACGCCCGGCTTTGAGTATGTATTTCTTGCAAACAGGATTTATCTTATATAATCACAGTAAAATTGCCAATATTATATGTATAGTACTCTTTTCCAGTTTTTAGGTTTATTGAAATTTTGTCAAATTTCCCAGTAGTGTCCTTTATAACAAAAGAAAATTAAAGATCATCCATAGAATTCAGTTGTAATATCTTTTTAGTCTTCATTAATCTGAAACAATTCCTGAGTCTGTCTTTTGCTCAAATGAGTATATAAATATATATTTTCTTTTTTTTCCATTTTTTAAAATTGGTGCATTGTAATCATATATCTTTCTTAGATACAAGCTGGTAAAGGCATACATGTACACATTTCACATTTAACCCTTCCCCAATTCCCAATTCCCGCCCCTATATATTTCATTTCCCTTTCTTACCCAAAAGGTATATTATAAATACTCTTATATACTTAAATTTTTTTTTTGTGGTACTAGGGAAAAAAATTTTTGTGGTACTAGGAATTTTTTTTTTTTTTTTTTTGTGGTACTGGGGATTGAACCCAGGGACATTCTACCTCCAAGCCCTCCAGCCCTTTTTATGTTTTGTTTTGGAAATAGGGTCTTGCTAGGTTGCTGAGAGTCTCACTACTTGCTGAGACTGTCCTCAAACCTGTGTTTTTCCTGTCTCAGCCTCCCAAGTACTGGGATTATAGGTGTGTGCCATCATACCCAGCTCTAATCATAGAATTTTAAAGCTAAATTAGACCTTGTTATTATATTTCTAAGATTATTATTTCCTTATTTTCTTTTTCTTGTAGACATTGGATCAGCAACAGTTCTTCACAGAGGAAGAACTAAAGGAATATGAAAATATTATTACTTTACAAGAAAACGAACTTAAGAAGAAAGCAGATGAGATTCAGAAACAAAGAGAAGAACTACAACGTCAGCATGACCAACTTCAGGCTCAGAAGCAGGAATATCATCAGGTGGTATTTTTGAAAGGATTATGACATTCACATGAATGTTAGGGGCTGGGAGTACAGTTTAGTGGTAGAAGGCATACTTAGCATACCTGAGGCCTTGGGTCTGATTCCCAGCCATTCTTCTGATAGGGCACTAATATCTAGAATATAAAAAGAACTTAAAAACCTTAACACTAAAAAATAAAAATAAAAACTTGGCAATTGAACTGAATAGACATTTGTCAAAAAAAGAAATATAAATTGCCAAAAAATATATGAAAACATATTCATCACCATTAGCAATCAGAGAACTGCAGATCAAAACTACATGGTGGTCTATTTCTGAAATCCCAGTACTTAGGGGGCTGAGACAGGAGGATCACAGGTTCAAGAACAGCCGCAGCAATGTAAGGAGATAAGGAGACTCTCAACAATCTAGTGAGACCCTGTTTCAAATCAAAAGAAAAAAAAAAAGGATGGGGTGTAGCTTGGAGGAAGAATACCACTGAATTCAGTCCCTAGTTACCCCTCTCCCTACACACACACACACACACACACACACACACACAAACTCTACTGAAATTCTGTCTCACTCTAGTTAGATTGGCAGTCATCAAGAATACAAACAATAATAAATGCTGGCAAGGATGTAAGGAAATAGAAGGAAATAGGCACTTTTATACACATTGGTGTCAGTCATAAATTAGTATAACCACTATGGAGATGAGTATGGAGGTTCCTCAAAAGACTAGGAATGGAACCACCATATGACCCAGGTGGAGTACTCCTTGGTATCTTTCCAAAAGAATTAAAGTTAGAATATTATAGTGACACATATCCATGCTTATAGCAGCACAGTTCACAATAGCCAAAATATGAATTCAACCTAAGTGTCCATGATCAGATGATCGGATAAAGAAAATGTGGTACATACATACAATGGAATTTTACTCAGCCATAAACAAGAACAAATTATGTCATTTGCAGGAAAATGGATGAAATGAGAGAGTGTTATTCTTTTTTTGTGATACTAGGGATTGAACCCAGGCACATTCTACCTCTGAGCTACACCCTGAGCCCAATTTTTATTTTTTAACTTTGAAACAGGGTTTCATTAAGTTGCAGAGAGCCTTGCTAAGTTGTTGAGGCTGGCCACAAACCTGCAATCCTCTTGTCTCAGCTTCCCAAGTTCTGTCTCGAAGTAGAGTGGATTATGCCAAGTGAGAGCAGTCAGTTTCAGAAAGTCAAAGGTTGTATGTTTTCTCTTATATGTGGAAGCTAGAAAGAAAACAGGAAACAAAAGGGACTTCAGATAAATGAAACCAATGGAACTGTGGAAGGGGTTGGGGGAGAGGTAGAGAGGGGAAGAAGGAGGCTTGATAAAGGAAACAATTCAAATAATGCTATGTCCATATGTGAAGTCTCACTAACATGTACGGGGAGTAGGGGAGTGGGGGAGTGGGGTGGGATCCGGAGAGAATCACACCAAGGGCTGTGCACATGTATGTTTGTATCACATTTGAACCTCACTATGATGTGTAATTACAATGCACAGATAAAAGTGTATTAATGAAAACAAAAAGTAGATGTTACTTTATATCATATTACAAAACCACAGACTTTGCTGTGTTACTTTACATTATATATGTGTTACTTTATATCATATAACAAAAACACAGGCTGAAATATATCTCAATGTACTATTAGCTATTGTATTATATTTATTTATTTTTTGGTGTGGTGCTAGGGATTGAACCCAGAGGCATTCTACCTCTGAGCTAACACCCTCAGCCTAATTTTATTTTTTATTTAGAAACAGGGTCTTACTAAGTTTTGGAGGGCCTCACAAGGTTGCTGAGGCTGTGTACAAACCTGTGATCCTCATGTCTCAGCTTCCCAAGTACTGGGATTATAGCCATGTGCTACCACATCCATCTAACTGTTATATTTTAAATTTTAGTATTTTTAAATTGCTTTGTAGCCAGGCATGGTGGTGCACGCTTGTAATTCCAGTACTTGGGAGGCTTGAGACAGGAGGATTGCAGATTTGAGGCCAGCATCAGCAATTTAGCGAGACCCTAAAATAAAATCAGTCTGGGGGTGTAGCTCAGAGGTAGAATGCCCCTGGGTTCAATCCCCAGTACCACAAAAAAAAGGTTTGTAAAATATTAATCTAAATGTTTGAATATCTTAATTTTAGAAAACAGTTTTCAATTAGTTTTAGTTTTTGATGCTTTGTCAGATGTCACACAAATAATAGAAAATCAAATAACACTTTAAATATTTTTCCATTCAACAGGCTGTACAACAGATGGAACAAAAAAAATTACAACAAAGTATTGCTCCATCAGGGACTACTGGAGAATTGAAGCCACGTATGTAATTTTGTTTGTTTGTTTCTTTATAGAAATAAACTATTATAAATTTAAATCCACATTTATTGCAAATACTTTATAATTTTAGATCATTAGGATTTTATGTATCAACATTTTTCAAATGCTGTATAATTTGATAATCATATTTATGAAACAATTTCAGCATTATTCATAATTCTTTCTAATTAATTATATTGAGCTTATCAAAGACCTTTTTTTTTTTTTTTTTGTTCTGAGGATTGAACCTAGAGGAATTCTACCTACAGGCTACACCCTCAGCCCGATTTTATTTCTTATTTGGAAACAGGGTCTCACTAGGTTTCTGAGAGCCTCACTTTGTTGATGAGGCTGGCTTTGAACCTGAGATCCTCCTGTCTCAGCCTCCCAAGTACTGGGATTATAAGCGTGTGCCACTATGCCTGGCTCCAAAGAACATGTGTTTAAATTGTAATCTGCTGAGCATGGTGGTGCATGCTTGTAATCCCAGTACTTTGGAGGCTGAGACAGGAGGATCTCAGGTTTGTGGCCAGCCTCGGCTACTTAGGCCCTCTGCAACCTAGTGAGACCCTGTTTCAAAATCAAGAATAAAAAAAGAGGGCTGGGGGTGTAGCTTAGAGGTAGAATGCTCCTGGGTTGAATCCCCAGTACTGCAAAAAAAAAAAAAAAAAAAAAAAAAGTTGTAATCTATGATTGGTTAAACCTATTTTAAAAATACTAAATGTATCTGTAAGTAAAATATCATTCAGAATAAAGGAAGATGTATTTAAAATGAAAGCATATTTCTTTTGAACAGACATTTAAAGTTCCGAAGTCCACCAGAACTTGGAAGAAAACTGTTAACTCAACATCTATTTCATCTTTTTGTCTCCTTTCCTGTTTCTCTGCTCAGTAAATATTTAAAGCATATTTGGAATAAAGGAAGATACCTTTTGGACACATATTTTTGGACACAGATATTTAAGAATTGAAATCTGACAAAACCAGGAAGAAACCAAACTCACATTCAGACCTACCTTGTTTTTTCTTTGTTCTCCTTTAGTAATTTAAGTGGCCTTATGCCAGAATTTAATGAAACTATCATTAACTAAGTGAGAAAGCTCTGCCTCTTGCTTTTAAAATAAATTGCTCTCACTTACTAAAAAAGATAGACATTCTTTTATGGGTGCTTCTCATCTCCTCTCTCAGTAAATGTCCTTTGATATTAACAATAATTCTGAAATGGCCAGAGTACTCCCCAGTGTTTTCTAATAACTTTTGCTTCATTTTTAGCAAACTTAACTGCCAGAAATTCTTCTATTGAATAGCTTTTGCTACCACTTCTGGTCATTTTACATTAATGTTTCACTGTAAACTTTATCATTTAAGATTAGGTTCTACTACATACAACAGAAAACCAAAGATAATAATGTTTTAAACTAAGAATTTCCCTCTTACATAAAAGAAATGTACAGCAAAGTGGCGTTGAAGCCCCATTTTTCTGCTCTGCTAGCCTCAGTGCAGAATTCTTATCCTCAAGTTACCTCACTCTCCCTGTTCAAGATGGCTACTGAGGCTTTGGGAAAGGGAACAAAAAAGACTTTCCTCAGTTGAGTCAGCCTTCTTCAAGCAATTTCCCAGAGCTGACAGTACATGAATTTATATTTCATTGGTTGCAGTGGAGTCACATGGCCACACCCAGCTGCTAGGAAGGCTGAGAGTCCACATGGCAGTGAGACCAGCTAAAAGTTAGTGTTCTAAGGAAGAGGGAAGGAGGAATTGTTTGGTAGATAACTTTGAGTTTTAACTCCAGTCAACCTTGTTAGTTACTGAAATCTTTGTGTATATTCTTCTGAGACAGAACCACTCTTCCCATCCCCAAAAGAAACTATCAGAAATCCAATCCATTATTGCATGTTAGCTCCAAGACCATGATATCCGGGTATTGTTCCCTCTATCAGGGTAGGGTATGGCTTCTTGTGTTACTGCCACCTACAAACTGAAAGACAAATTTTCTGAGCATATGCACCATTTGCATAATGCATAGGTAGAGGAAAACTTGAAAGAAACAAAGAGAGAGAGAGAAAGAAAGACCTTTTAGAAAAGGAAAGAATTGGAAATAGTGGACACTGATCTTGGTAAAAATACTAATGCCTCTCTGCTGTATTCACGACTATATTCCTTGGCTTGCCCATCAGATAATCCCTGAACACTTTCTGGGGAAATCCCTTTATCTAATGTCTTCAGAGGCCTTTGACTTTACCCTATAGGAGGCTTTATTGTCCATTAATTTTCAGGGATATAGCTGACTGAGTATTGGAAGCTAGACAGTCTTACAGTTTACCTCCTGTTATTGTGGGCTTGTTTTAGATAGTTAAGAGGTACAGGCTATTACATGCTAATATTAGGCTGTTATTTGTTATTGTTTTGGTTTTTTGGGTTAATGGTTCCCTAAAAACTTAATAAATTTCTGGGTCTTTTTTTCTTCCTTTTAATCATTTCCATGAGCAACCACAGTCAACGACATTTTCTTTTGTGGTACTGGGGATTATACCCAGGGACATTCTATCACTGAGCTATACCATCAGCCCTTTGTATTTTTGTTTTGCAGAACTGGGGATTGAACCCTAGGGCATTCTACCTCTGAGCTACATGAAGCTCTATTGTTTATTTATTTATTTTTTTTATCTTGAAACAGGGTCTCACTAAGTTACAGAGGGCCTCACTAGGTAGCTGAGACTGGCTACAAACCTGTGATCCTCCTGTCTCAATCTCCCAAGTACTGGGATTGCAAGTGTGCGCCATCACGCCTGGCTCTTTTTTTATTTTATTAAAACAGAGTCTCACTAAGTTGCTAAGGCTTTCCTCAAAATTGCAGTCTTCCTGTTTTCATCTCCCAAGTACTGGGATTACAGGCCGTGCCTCACAACCCCTAGCTAAAGACACACGTAGTTAAAAGACAATTTTAAGAAATAACCTCATCATTTACTTCCTGGCCTCTGAGTTCTTTCCATCCCCTGGGGTCTTAAACAGGTGGTACCTACTTGAGACCCTGTAGGCTTGGAAGGGATGGCAACAGTCTTAATCTGCTCTTTTTTTCCTAGGATGGGCCCTACTTTGTGGGGAAAAAATTCTCTTTTTCAGGGATGCTGTACCACTGAGCTACAACCCCAGTCCTTTTTATTTTGAGACAGGGTCTCACTAAATTGCCCAGGCTAGTCTGGAACCTGTGACCCTCCTGCTTCACCTTCCTGAGTTGCTGAGATTATAGGCATGAGCCACTGTGCGCAGCTGGCAGAAAATTCTTAAGGGAAGGTTCTTTAAAAAGGCTTGCAGCTTCCTCAGAAGCTTTACTTATAATGGTTTTAGTTTAGAGTATAGTAATAGTTGACTTTTTCAAATTTAGGCATTCTCAATTTATACTGCAGACAGAGAGCAATTCCCCCAGCAAAGCTGTTTTCGCTGACCTCTCTGCAGATTTGTTAACCTTAGCCTGAGTCATGTTTATCTAGTATGACTTTGTTGAAAGAAAAAAAAAAAAAAAAGCAGCCAACACATGCTTAGCTTTCTGAAGTTCTGTACCACTTTGTCAAATAGCTTGACCTCAGTTGGAAGAATGTCTCATTGCCCAAAGCCCTATTTCCTTAACTAAGCCAACCTTCCTCCTCCTTTTTTTAGGGGGAGTTGTTGTTGGAGATCAAACCCACTGAGCCACACCCCCAGTACCAACCCCATATTTGAGGCCTTTTTTTGCTGCACCTTACTTTTACCTACCAAATCCTGTCTAGGTCAAGATTCATGCTTGTAGGTCATGGATCTTCTTTAAGAAGAGTCTCCTAGTACTTTAAACAGAAAGAGATTGACTAAGGACTATTAAATAGCTCACAGAATCTTTGGAAGATTTTCAGATTTATTCTGAAGAAACAGATCTAGGCTGATCCTCTAGGAACTGTGTCTCAAGAATGTGCTCTGGAAGGAGCTGCTGCTTCTGGAACAATCAAGAAGCTGCTTGCAGGATCTGGAAGCTGCTTCCTGGATTAGGAGGTTGTCAACAGTGGCCAGCTCCAGAATCACAGGACCTCAGCCATGCTCTGTGCCAGGAAAAGTGGATACTGTCCTGCCTCCCTCCCTATGTAACTCCACATAACTCAAGTAAGTGCACCTGACTGATGGCACCAGTCATAGCTGGGACCCTCGCTGTGAGGGAGGTTGGGAATTATGTGTTTACCTTCCCTACCTCGGTATTATAGGATTGCATGTTAAAAGCTGTTGAGCGAACCTGTCCACTCTAGCACCTCATAATTTTAATTAAGTTTCTCTTAATATATATTTTTAAAAATTCTTAGTTCTCATTTTACAGATTTTAAAATAATCATTCATACTTTCCCCTTAAACCATGTATCTTAAAATTAAATAGAGTAATTTACCAAAGTTCTCCTTATATACAGCTTAAAAACACACACGCAAATACTTTGCAGCATAGTAAGTGCTACATTTACAGATGGAGTAGAATTCCTGTCTCTATGTTGAAGTTGTAGGCAATGTAGGAAAATGATTTGGGATATCTTTTTGTTGATGACTTCTATCTGTGACTAGACATTGATAAGGACATACATTGTCTTTGGTAAACTTGAGACGATGAACTAAGGTTAAAGCAGAAAGTAATTAAAGGACAACTTACAGTGATTTCTTGGAATACTTTCTTGGTATGAGTAAATAATGGGTGGATATTAATATAGATATATTTCACAGTTTCCAACAAGTTATTATATTTATATTATTCAAAAAGAATTGTGAAAACTAACATTATTTATGGACAAGGAATTTCAGTTATTTGTCCTGGGCATTTATGAATGAATATTATTTTTGAGAAAATTGCAATTATTATTCTTTCCAGCTGTTAGAAAGTATTGCTACATTTAAATGTATGCTATTCTTCATATTTATTTTTAGATATTAAATAGCCTTTGGTTTAGTTAACTTAGTGGTATGTATTAGTAATTTGGAATGTCAGTTCACATATGAATTTTCATGAGATGTAAATATCTTAGGTATCCTTAGGTATATATAATTAAAATTATATTTTAGAGCCAGGTGCAGTGGTATATGCCTGTCCCAGCCATTAGAGTAGGAAGCTGAGGCAGGAGGATCCCTTGAATCCAGGAGTTCAGGGCCAGCCTGGGCAACATGCTCAGACCCCATCTCAAAAAAGAAAAGAAAAACTAGATTTCAGAAGACGATTATTCCCTAGAATATTTAATCCTCAATAAAGAAAACTGCAATTATGTAGTTAATGGTGAAGCCAGTGATGGTGGTGCATGCCTGTAATCCCCATACTTGGGAGGCTGAGACAGGAGGATCATAAGTTTAGCAAGTTAAGTTAGCTTCAAAATTTAAATAAATAGGGCAGGGGGTGTAGCTCAGAAGTAGAATGCCCCATCACTCTCCCACAGTAAATGGTGGTAAGTAAATCTTCTGAGACATTGCCATACATTTTTAAAACTAAGATTTGTTTGCAACAGCTTTATTTTATGCTAATTAAACAGATCGCATTACTATAAGCCTAATGGAAATGTGTTTTTCACATATAAAGAAAATGTTGGTGTTTTCTGATAAAGTGATTTTAAGAAATTGACCCTAGCTCAGCATGGTGGTGCATGCCAGTAATTCCATTACTTGGGAGGCTGAGACAGGAGGATTGCAGGTTTGCAGAACAGCCTCAGCAACATGGCAAGATCTCAGCACCCAGTGAGACTCTGTTTCAAAACAAAAACATAAAAAGGGATGAGGGTAGCTCAGAAATAGAATGCCCCTGGGTTCAATCCTCAGTGTCTCTCTCTCTCTCTCTCTCTCTCTCTCTCACACACACACACACACACACACACACACACACACACACACACACCCCAAAAACAAGAAATTCACCCTAAGGAAGGGTGAAATTTTGAGAACCAGTTCTGGTAAGTGCATAAATTTTAATCTTTGTCTTATAGCTGTGCGGTACAATCAAGACGAAATTGAAAAAGAGCCAGAGTTAGAAGATGAACTTCGTCATATTCACACAAGATTTTTATCCCCTGAAGAACCTGCTAGAGAAGTCTACCTTCACCCTTAACCACTGGTGCCTCAACTGAATACTTTTAAAATTCATTAGATTTTGTTGAAAATGGACTCTGAAGTGTATTAAGTAAAATGCAAAGTTTGTTTTTTCCTTTCTTGTGTGTGATGTAATGGGAAGACCATCATGACAACCTGCTTTCTGAGGTGTGGTATTTGAAGAAATACAGATTGTGTGTGTGTGTGTGTGAGAGAGAGAGAGAGAGAGAGAGACAGAGAGAGAGACAGAGAGAGAGACAGAGAGAGAGAGAGAGAGAGAGAGAGAGAGAGAGAGAGAGAGAGAGAGAGAGAGAGAGAGAGAGAGAGAGATAGAGATAGAGAGAGAGAGAGATAGTAGATAGATAGATACTGGGGATTGAACCCAGGGGCAGACTACTTCTGAGCTATACCCCACGGCCTTATTTTATTTTTGAAACAAGGTCTCACTAAATTATCATGCGCTGGCCTCGAATCTTGAATTCCCATCTTGGACTTCTAAGTACTGAGATTAGAGATGTGCGCTGTCAAGCCAAGCTAAGGTGTCAGATCTTACTTTTTCTTTTTTTCAGACACAGTATCATTAACAAGCCTCCAATCTTTATAAATTATTTTTAAATGAGTGGTTAGCTGTGAATTCATAATTATTTCTTAGGGAATCTAAGAACTGAGTCAGAACAAACAGCAGCAAGTGAAGTCCCCAGATAGGGAAATCCGGGCTTTCAGTTTCCACACTGCCAACCTGTTTAATGAGATAGCAAAACAAAACCAATGAAACGTTTGATTTAATTTTAGAAATTTAGATTTTTTCAACTATGTAGCAAACCAGCTACATTTCATGTTGACAGATGCTTATAATTTTCACTGCAGAGCTCTT
>PVLC010016373.1:0-35554 GCA_004027655.1 Graphiurus murinus | reverse complement strand
AGTTTCCTGTAAATCATACCTGGAGACTTTAACAAAATGCTTTCAGATTTGATCTAGTCAACAAAAATAAGAACAGAATATTTGAATAATGTTAATGTTATTATTGACTTAACCCAATAAAAAGATGCTAAAATTTTTTTAAAAAATCATCCCAGTACTTGTGAAGCTGAGACAGGAGGATTATAGGCTTAAGGCCAGCCTTAGGAATTTAGTAAGACCTTGTGTTTCAAAATTAAAAAAAAGGGCAGGGGAGCCGGGTGTGGTGGCGCATGCTTGTAATCCCAGCATTCGGGAGGCTGAGACCGGAGGATCCGGGTTCGTGGCCAGCCTCAGCTACTTAGTGAGGCACTCCGCAACTTAGTGAGACTCGGTTTCAAAATAAAGAATAAAAAATAGGACTGGGGGTATAGCTCGGAGGTAGAATGCCTCTGAGTTCAATCCCCAGTACCGCAAAAAAAAAAAAAAAAGGGCAGGGGATATAGCTAGGAGGAGGAGGTAGAATACCCCTGAGTTCAATTTCCAGTACCAAAAAAGAAAAAAGAAAGAAAGAAACACACATGGAGATCTTTACAAAGTATGATTAAATATTATACCAAGAAATCTTTAATTAATAAAAATAAACATGTTGGCCATATATAACAACACAGTAGTATATTAAATTTTTGTTTTGTGAGTTTTTGTTTTAATTTTTGGAGGGTACTAGGGACTGTACCCAGGGGTGCTCTACCTCCAAGCTATACCCCCTGACTTATTTTACTTTTTGTTTTGAAACAGATTCTCACTAAGTTGCTGAGGACTTTGCAGAGTTGCTGAGACTGGCCTCAAACCTGTGATCCTCCTATTTCAGCCTCCTGAGTACTGTGATTACAGGCATGTGCTACTATGCCTGACTGTTTTAATATTTTTTTATTTATAATGAACACATAGTATTTACAGAGTACAGGTGTGGTATTTCAATACTGTATGCAATGTGTAATGAGCTCATCAGGGAAAATGGTGTATATCCAGCACCTCAAATACTTATCATTGCTTTATGTTGGGAACATTCAAAATCTCTACTGGCTATTTTTAAGTATACAATTAATGTTGCCAACTATAGTTATCCTAATATACTATTGAACACTGGAAGTTACTCCTCCCATCCAACTGTACCCCTCTACCCTTTAACCATCATTTCTCCTCCCTACCTTTTCCTGCCTCTGGTAACCACTATTCTCTACTTCTGTGAGTTCAACTTTTTAAACTTTCACATATAAGTAAAAACATGTAGCATTTGTCTTTCTGTGTCTGGCTTATTTCATTTAACATAATGTCCTCCAGTTCTATCCATGTTGCTGAAAATGACAGGATTTCATTCATTCTATGGCAGAGTAATACTACATTGTGTAGAAATACCACATTTTCTTTACCTGTTCATCTGTCGATGGGCACCTCAGCTGTTTTTATATCTTGGTGATGGACAGTTAGGCTGTTTTATGTCTTGGAGATTGTGGATAGTGCTGCAATAAACAGAGACTGCAAGTGTATCTTCAACATACTTGTTCTATTTCCTTTGGCTATATATCCAGTAATGGGATTGCTGCAGCATTTCTGTTTCTCGTTTTTTGAGGACCCTCCATACTGTTTTCCATAGTGATTGTTATAAATTTGCATTTCCACCAACAGTATATGACAGTTCCCCTTTCTCTTCATTCTCACCAGTGTTTGTGTTGTATACATATAGTAGTCATTCTAACTAGAATGAGATGAAAATGTCCTTGTGGTTTAGATTTGCATTTCCCTAATGGTCAGACAGCTGAGCTTGCAAATTGACTTCAGATTTATCAGGGGACCCTGGACAGGATAATCTCTCTAAACTTGGTTACTTTATCTGTAAAGTAGAAATGATAGTACCCACCTTAGAGGATTTTAATGAGAATTAAATGCAAGTATGTGTGTAAAGTACTTAGCTCATGTCTGCATGTCATAAGGATTTGGTGAACAGTTGCTGAAAAAAGCCATTGCTGCATCTCTTCCAGTCCCTTCTGGGTGCTGGTGAGATCATGGTGCTCTTGGTACCTCGGCACCGTTTACACAGGAGTGAGGCTGAAAGTAGTGTTTAGGTTAGCCAAATTCTGCCTGTCTGGATGAAAAGATTGGCTATTTTGTCTGTGACCATTTGTGAAATATTCCAGTAGTGAGTGGTTGAATTAGTCTTTATCCATTAGAAGAAAAAAAATCTAAAAAGCACCATGCTCCCAAAGCAACAGTGGTTCATTAGCTGGAGAGAAGGGAAGGGCTGTTCTGCTGTCTGCACTCATTCAGCTGCCCTCAGTGGGAAAACAGAAGCAAGAGGCCTTCCCCACCTGCTGACCAGACAGCACACTTACTCCACCTCAGCCAGACCAAAACTCTTCTCCCAACCCTTCAGCATCACTGTTAGGCCCCTTAGGCATGATAAGGGATTTGTGGGATTTTAAGAGAGTGACACAATAAACACAAGAGAGTCAGATAGTAAACCCAGAAAAAAAAAAAAGAATACCTCACTTCTTTTTTTTAACCTGTATTTAGGACTCCATGAAAATTTGTGGTTTGAAGTAAAGTTAGAATGTATCTAGGACTAGTTAAAAACCTTAGGGCTTTTTAATTTTTTAGATACTACACATCAAACCATTTTAATCGAAATATTTGTTCAATGGGGGAAAAATCAGTGAACATAGGTAAATGGTATCTGTAAATCCAAACAAATCAATTGACTGCTCTACTTCCTCAACTCCGAAAACACCATCAATTGTAAGGCATACTGTCAAAATAATGACAGGTAAAGAGAGATAAAAAGGACACAATATTTTTTTTTTTTTTTGTGGTACTGGGGATTGAACTCAGAGGCATTCTACCTCCGAGCTATACCCCCAGCCCTATTTTTTATTCTTTTATTTTGAAACCGAGTCTCACTAAGTTGCGGAGTGCCTCACTAGGTAGCTGAGGCTGGCCACGAACCCGGAACCTCCGGTCTCAGCCTCCCGAATGCTGGGATTACAAGCGTGCGCCACCACGCCCAGCTGAGGACACAATATTAATGTATACTTTTTTTTTTTTTGGTACTAGGAGTTGAACCCAGGGGCATTATACCTCTAAGCTACATCCTCAGCCCTATTTTATTCATTCATTTATTTTGTGTGTGTGTGGTAGGTAAGTGCCATTTAAAATATTTTTAATTGAAAACATTCATAAATCAATTATAAAAGATAAAAAAAATCAATGTTTAATACCAACTTTATAAATAACTAAAAAGGAAAAAATTGTATCCTTTTTTCTATTTTATTTTTTATTTGGAAACAGGTCTAAGTTATTACATGCTGCTAGTCTCAAATCTGTGATCTTTCTGTCTCTGCTTCCCAATTAAATGTATATTTTGATTCTAGGAATGTTAAAATATAAAAGAAAAAAAATGCTACCAAAACAGACAGGCATCTTGAAATTAAGGAAATACAGAATTTTATTCAGTGGGTGTCTTGGGTTTTGATGTTTTACTGCTGGGTAGATACTACAACCAATTTTATGAAAGCAATTTAAAAAAGACTTTATTAATATACAAGAACAGAACTACTAAAAGTTTAAGGCAAACAAAAGTTTTTTCAAGCCCACAGATTTCTTTTATTCCCTTGTCAAAACAAGCAAAGAATAATCATGGACAGTGTGGGGAGGTGTGACACGTAATGAGCCTCGAGCATCTTGTAGTGTTGGAAAGTAAGAAAGTGCTTAAAAGCAAAAAATAAAAAACACTGATAGTGTGGTATGTATGAGGAGCACAGAAACCAACTGAAAGAACTCCTAGTGGCCAAAATGGAACAGTTTTGGCAACAAAATAATGTTGAATTATAACCCAGTATAAAATAAATATCCACAAGGCCACACTGATACAAATAAATGATTAAAAAAATAAAAAATGTGAAGAAGAAACAGATCTTCCATGCAGAAGAATTCCAAATAATTTATATGGATAGTTCATATAAATTTTATAGAACTTCCTTCCGAAGAGTATATTATGAAAAAGAGGGAAGGAGATGGGGGGCAACGGACAAACACTACCTTGGCTAAGTGATCAAGCCCAACACCAATAGGATTAAATCGTATCGACAATGTGTATACATGGCATAATGTGGTTAAAAATAGTACTTTGCCTGTGTGATCCCCTTCTAATTAACCCATAACCCTAGTCTTATCATGAGAAAAAACATCTGACAAATCCTGTTGTGTCACATTCTACCAAAGACCTAACCAGTATTCCTCAAAACTGTCAGTCATCAAAAACAGTAAGAAAAGGTCCCAGGCGAGTAGAGCCAAGGAAGACCTGGTGACTGAATGAAATGTGGTATTCTGGATGGGAACCTGCAACAGAAGAAATAAACTAAGTAAAAACTAAGGAAATCTAAATGAACTATGGCTTTAGTTAATAATAACACTTCAATAATGGTTTACTAATTGTTTCTTATATATCACTGACATTATGTAAGATGTTGATAATAAGGAAGACCACGTGTAGAATGTAATGGCACTCCCTGTACTATCTTCTCAAGTTTTCTGTAAATCTACAACTGTTCTGAATAATAAGGTCTATTAAAATTTTTAAATATCTAAACAAAAAAAAATTCATGGACAGAAAGGCAGGTTAAAGATTTTTTTTTTTTTTTTTTTTTTTTTTGCGGTACTGGAGATTGAACTCAGGGGCATTCTACCTCCGAGCTATACCCCCAGCCCTATTTTTTATTCTTTATTTTGAAACCGGGTCTCGCTAAGTTGTGGAGTGCCTCACTAGGTAGCTGAGGCTGGCCGCGAACCCAGATCTCAGCCTCCCGAATGCTGGGATTACAAGTGTGCACCACCACGCCCGGCCAGGTTAAAGATTTTTAAAGGAATACTATAAAGCGTTTTGTTAAGACCTTCACTAATTCCACACAGAGCACAGCTGAAGCAGAACAAATGTAACTGCTTAGTTGAAAACTGGAGCTTCGCCCAGAATATGACACTTCTAAATACATGCAGATAGAGTTGTTAGTATTTTTTTTCCATGTAGTATTTTGTTTTTCCAAAGTTCTTTGCAATGTCTGACTCCAAATGCCCAGGTTTTACCATTATTCCTATTTTAAAGCTGATACCATGTCTATAGCTTGGGCAGTCGTCTTGGCTTGTGCCTAATCTAAGTGTACAGTTCAATAAGAAAACCAGCTGTCAACTGTCAAGTTGGTTAAAGAGTTAACACGAGTTTTCAAAGCCAGAACTGCAATCATGTGGTGAGACTTGAGAGTTCGACTCTTGTCCACAGCCCTGACTCTCAGGACTTGTTTCCTTACTCAGTGCTCTCACACGGAAAACCTCACCAGGGAATTACAGGGTAATATTTTCAAGACATGGAACTTGTCTACAGTTACCTAGCTAAAAACAAAACAAAATCCCTTTAAAAAGCATTTTTAAAAAGGAATTATGCTGGGGAAGCCAAATAGAAACAGTTCTGGGGTTTCTGCACTGAGTCCAGTTGCAAAAATTGCAGAATATTCTGCTTGGTCCAGAACATGGTTTTACTCCTACACACCACTTCCTACATCCACAAATTCCAGTGTGTTTGGACCCTCCTGAGAGCTAGGGGAATTATAAAAGGAAAGAGGAAGGCATTGACTACAGGAACTAAAATGCTAGAAATGGCCCCCTCAGGCTTCCTGCTGAGTCTTTGCCTCAGCCTTCTTCCAGGCTTCCCTGGTCCAGGGGCAGAGGGGGGCACATCTGGATTCTCCCTGGCTCACATCCCAGGCTAGTATCAGAGTTATTGAGCCTAAGGAGGCTGACAATACATGGGTTTTGTTTCCTAAACCAAGAATTAGGGCACACTGTCTGACAGCATGACTAATTAGACTGCATTTGAACTTGAGACTATCCCAGGAAGTTCAGGGTGAGTGGCCGTAATTGCTGCAGAATCCAGAAATGTGAGCTGAGACCCGGATGTGCTCTATTGATGGTGATGTCCTCCAAAAAGGAGTGTGGGAACATCCTGGAAGCAGTACTATCGAGAGTGTGGGCAGCAATGCCGAGGCCTGCCCTGACAACAGGAATGTCCAGGCTCCAGGCTCCACTGTAGTGGTCTGCCCCTTCTCAGCTGTGGAACCCCAACCCCAGGATGGAGACCTGGAGTTCAACACTCTCTCTCTCCCCCACCTTCCAGCCCTAAGGGAGTCCAGAAGGGCCATGGGTCCAGAAAGCACTCCTCTGGGGCCCTAGGAACCCCAAAGAAGTTGGTGGGCCCAGCAGGGAGACAATAGTTTCTGTAGTCACAGAGTTGCCTGTATGAAAAAGCAGCCAGCCGATCTTATCACATGCCTCTGAGCGATTAGTGAGCGAGGCAAGTGGAAGAAGGTGCAGTGAGGAAGTACAATGTCACATGTAACACTTACAGGAAGCCGGCCAGAAGATAGCAGGGGACTTCAGCACTTGGCCGTCTTCAGCAGATTAAACACCACAGGTTAGTGCTTTCTGCCTCTGAAAAACTTTCCACCGCCGTTCTAAATACCTAATTGATTCCTTGAACTGTCTTTATTTCTCTAATGGGAAGAAATTGCTCTGGCTTTGAACGTAAGAGCCAGTGGATAGCTGGTAACCGCACTGTTAGAGGAACAAACATTGAGCCATAATGGCTCAATGAAATTCTCAGAATCTCTTGCTTCCCTGCTTGAACTTTTAAAAAACAAAACTTCAGATGTTCATTAAATAACTTATTTCATGGAATGCAGCTAAGCCTCTTCTCATCTTATTAGCATAAATCTGAAACGGGACAGATCATGTGGGGCATTCGAAGAGTTGTTAGAGAATACAGAAATATTGTGTGTAAAAATGTGCCACAAGGCTGTATGCAGAAGTTTGTTGTTTTTTATGTACTTTTTATCTTGTAAAATGTATCTTTTAGCTTGTATTTCATGTTAAAACAATTTCTTGTGTCTATAAATTCTTGTTGCTTTTTGGTTTGGGGCTCTCTTCCTTTTTTAATTTTCTTTTTCTCTTTCCTTCTCTTGCTAACACAAAATGGGAGTCGAGGAAGGGGCAGGGGCAGGGGCAGGGACAGCCTCTTGAGTGTGAGATGAGGAAGCTCCTTGCCGGCACCAGTTTAAGAGGCCAGTACCGCCCGCAGCTAAGGCTGAGTAGGGTTTGGAGAAGCCATGGGGCTTGGATGTTACTAGTGCTTTCTGTCCTTAGCCTTGTGCTTCCTCTAGAAAGGAAGATTTGAAGTGTACAGAAGAGCCAGAAAGAAGGGGAAGGGTTGAGAAAGAGGTGCCCAAAAAACATCTAAAAGGTCCAAGATTATTATTTATCCTATGGCCTGTGAGGAACAGTTTCATAAAGAACCTCAAGTTAATGAAAGGTTCCGACACAAGACCCGCTGCTTTCAGACCTATAATGGAAAAGAAAAATGTCTCAAGTCTGAGTAAAAGGAAGTTACTTCATTCTTGAACTGTTGTTAAGCAGGAGAGCAAGTTAGCCAGAGCGGTTGCCGAGCTCTTTCTGGATGTTTTGGAATACATCCTAGATTGCTTCTTTTGCTTTGTTAGTTGAGGGAGGGAGGGAGGTAGTGAGGAGAGGAGACTGGGATTCAGAGTTTCCAGTTTCATCTCTTCGTTCTAGCCAGTGTTCTAACTTGTGAATGTGCTGAAAAACAACCAAAAGGGGTGAAGGGTTAGCGGACTCACGTGTTGTTTATGTCCCAGCAATACAAACTATCCTGAGCAGTGATGAAAGAGGAAAATCATTGTTGCTCATGTCCTCAGATTGCCACATAGTTTTTCATTTTTTACTACCATGTTGTGCAAGAAAACAGATAGTAAGATGACAATGGGGGTGGGTTCTAAGTCAGGGATCTCAGCCCCATAGTTTCAGAAACCCTTTGCTAGCTCTGCCTGGCACTGCAGTTTCATCAGGTGTAAGATGGAGGCAGATTGGACCTTACTGCCGTGGGGGCCCTTTGCACGAATGCCTGGAGGAGACATCCAAATGAGAACTGTAGTAGGGTGGACTCTACATGCGCTGCCCTTGAACACAAGGGAAGAGGCTTACAGCTTAGCGGTGGTTGGGCATCCCTTGAAGGAGCATTTCTTTCAGTTTTGTTTTGCTTTTTGAATTTGTCATAGAGCTTTGCTGTTGAGGGAGTTTTGTTTTATGCTAATCTACTGCTTATAGTAGAAAGGAACTTTTTATTTTATTAAAATGCTTTCCAGATGGACCTTATGTCTTTTTTGTGAACATGTCCTTCCAAAAGCCATCTCCATTTCTTTGGCTCCTTCTTCAGCTTTCCACTTTCCCTCTTTCACTTTGTGTATAAGATGCAAGAAAAGATTTAAAATGTTGTCATTAAGCAACACTTCTGATCCCTAGGTCTGGAAGGGGTGGGTCCTGCTGGACGGTGGAGAGCACCTGGGGTGGTCATGGAGGTATCATTTTTAGACAGGAACGACTGCCAACCTGGACGCTGGATTCCACTTGAAGGTGAAATGTAGAAAGAGATGAATGGTTTCCCTTAATCTGAAGAGCAAATGGTGAATTTTATGGTGAGGAACAGTAATGACACATTACTGAGTTCTCCAAATTAGAAGAGGAACAGGACTGACTTCACAAATCTCTCTTCTCCCCCAGACCCTGACATATGCACAGCCTCTTTTCCCCAGAATCTCACATGACACATGAGTAATACTTTAAGTCAACATCCACAGATGTTTGGGTGGCCTGAGTTTCAGAGGGATAAAATGATGAAGTATACAAACATTCTTGCTAATATAGAAAAAGAAAATAAAACTCTGCTGAGTACAACCTTTGCAACTGAATACATCCTTGGCCATCATTTTGAGTTGGCATGAATGCACTCTGCGTTTCTCAGAGAGAAGTTTCTGAGCATGTGTAAAGCATTACTGGTATCACCATCACATCAGGAAATACTAGGGACTCTACATTTTTAAATTGTGATAAAATTTACCATCTTAACCAGCAAGTGTGCAGTTCAGTGGTGTTAAGTGTTAAGTAGATTCACATTGGTATGCAGTCAATCTACAGAACTTTTCCATTTTGCAAAACTAAAATTCTGTGCCCATTAAGTAACTCCCTATTTTCCCTAGCCCGTGGCAACAGCATTTTGTTTTCTGTTTCTATGAGTTTGACTCCTCTAGATACCACATATAAGTGGAATTATACAGTATTTGTCTTCCTGGGACTTCTTTATTTCACTTAGGACTGGTGTAGGTCCAGTTGAGGGGCTACCCAGTACCTCGCCAGCCTGCTATGCAGAAAGCTGCACAGAGGGAGCTGTTAAAGAAGGAGAATTGATGTGACCATTCTGCCTCTCACTGCAGTGTGACTTCTTAGGAAAGTCCCAGTCCTACAAATCATTTAAATGAACTTTTTTTTTTTTTTGCAGTACTGGGGATTGAACCCAGGGACATTCTACCTCTGAACTACACCCCCAGCCCTATTTTTTTATTCTTTGTTTTTGAAACAAGGTTTCACTAAGTTGTAGAGAGCATCACTAAGTAGCTGAGGCTGGCCATGAACCTGCGATCCTCCTGTCTCAGCCTCCCAAATACTGTGATTACAAGTGTGTGCCACCACGCCTGGCTAAATGAACTGCCAAAACCCCTTTCAAAGCAGACATGTCTTCACTCTTTCTCTTCTTCCCTTTGCTTTTCTTCTTCTTTCTTGCAACGTTTATCTCTACCATTCTATGTCCATCACCCTCTGAAAACTCAGGCCAGAACTTACATGCATGGGCCTTATGCTTCCTCCTCAACCCTTTTCCCCAGAGCATTTAATAACCTTTCCTGCAAAACAGGGTCACATCAATGCTAATGAACATCATTGTCAATAAAAATGTTTGAGAGATTTCATATAGGGGAAATAATTTGAAGAAAATGTTATAGATCCTGATGAATCAGGAAGTATGAATAATTTGCTTTTAAAGACTTCTCTTAAGGATTCATAAGGAAGTAGCAGTAAAAGAAAGAAGTAAAAAGGCCAGAGAACAATTTTCTGTAAAAGACACTAATGTCAGGTTATTTAAAGACTTTTCCTCCTCAACATCAGAGCCAGGAACATCTTGGGAAAATTTAGGAAAGAGATTTTCAGATGCTGCTGTCATTACTTAAAACTGAAGAGGTAGGTGAAAAAGTAGAACCTTGAAAAAAAATTATTTTTTTCGGTACTGAGGATTGAATCCATGAACTCACACATACTAGGCAAGTGCTCTACCACTGAGCTACATCCCCAGTCCCTTCCCTCACTTTGAGACAGAGTTTCACTAAGTTACCCAGATGGCCTCAAACTTGCTTATTCTCCTGCCTCAGTTTCTTAAGTTGTTGAGATCATAGGCATGTGCCACTATACCTGGTGGAATCTGGGCTTTTTTAGAAATAGAAGGTACTTTAGGAAAGTTCTAATCCCCTAATTTTTAGATTTGGAAACTAAACCTCAAAATAGCCAAGTGATTTGTCTGTGGTTGAAATAGTTCACTAGTGATAGTAGTGGGCATAGAAGAAGGCCCCTGACATTAGCATTGCTCTCCACAGAAAGGAGCAATATTGCGGGGGCCCACGGATTTACAATCTGTATATAGGGCACCCCTCTGGGGTCTACAGAGACCAGACCCAGGCCTAATGGGAGTAGACTAAGAGATTGAGGATTTGGCAAAATGACCTCTGCTTAATTCCTAGGAGACACAGCAATATGGCTGTGATTTTGTAGGTAGACACCTAATCCATCCTACCTGGAAAATGTTTGTGTGCAATGAACTTGTTCTCATGGGGAAAGAAGAAGACAGGCCCAGAGAAGAAAGTTACTAATGGGCCCAGAGACCAGGAAAGAAAATCTGAATCTCATGGACATTGATATGGATGGATGAAGATGTTGTGAACGAGGGATGAATGTCAGGACTTGCCGTGGCCTGGATCACACAATCCTCAAAAGGGTTAGCCATCCTCAGCACTGATTCCAAAATCCCCGAGCCATGTTCTGAAAACTAAATCAGCTTCCTGGGTACCCTTATCTGGAAAGGGTATAATCTGGACAATGGACATGGTTAGTGGAAAGAACTGACATCATTTGTAAATTTTGGTATGCCCAGCAACCCCTTGTGAATTTTTAGTGAGGCTCAGCCATTCTATCCTATCCCTCCCTGATAAAAGGAAGGTTTTAGGAGCTCCTATGGAAAATGGCTGTGTTTGAAGTAAGGTAATCTTCACCTAAGCCCATCGTCAACTCAGATTCAGTTTCTCCTACTATACACTCACAGGTCATTTCTGTGACCTTATAAAATATGAGCATATTTCCCCACCAACAAGTAAGCAATTAATTCTGCAGCAGACACCAGCTGGGTGTCCTTTAATCTGATTCAATTCTGACACTGTCTACTTGGCAATAGCATCATATCCTACAAGTGGAAGTTTCAGCCCCCAAGACTGCTCCCAACCCTCCCCCACCCGCGTTGTAGATGCCAGTCACAAGCTCAGGTTGTTCTCCCTGTGCTTCTGGCCAACTGGTTAAAAGTAGGTTCATCTAATTTGCTAGAGGAGCTTACAGAACTCAGGGAAACAAACTTAGCAGTTTCTTTTAAAGGTTATTACAAAAGATACAGATGAAGCAATGGAGAGGTATGGGAGAAAGGACACTGTGCTGACCTCCACATCCACTCCCCTCAGTCTGCGGTTTGGCTGTCCGGATTCTCACCAACCAGGTCCTTTTGGGTTGGAGACTTCATTACATATTGAATTCTAATAGACTGGGTGGGAAAACCCAGCAAGCCTGTTTGATCAACATTCTTCTGGGCTTGTCTGCGCAGCATTCCTCCCTCCAGGGTATGGAATGTGGGGGGTCTTATGACCTACTGGTAAGTCAGAGTATTTCTTCAAGGCTAGCTCCAAGACAGAAAGGCTGGGAAGGTCAGAGTTTCTATGATCTGCCTTGGGGAAGAGAAATTCTGGTTTCTGTGGCCTGCCTTGGGCAGGGAGTTTTCAGCCAGGAACTGTGAGCAAACCCCAAAGATACGTATCATAGTAGCCACTCTTAAGGGTCTTTCCTGACAAACAGCTGCCTCTCCTGCATATTCCTCTTACTTTTTTTCCCTCCTCTGCAAACTATTACAAGCATTAAAATCACAGGGTCCTTTTTGGACTCTGGGTGTTTTCATATTCTCTCCCACCCCTAATATTGAAATATTTATTGAGCACCTTCCATGTGGCCCTTCTAGCTGGGGAAAGTGGATAATAAGCAATAAACTTAAAACATGTTACATGATAGATTCTATTGGAAAGTTAGAAGGTCCTAATTTAAGTGGGGTGATCATGGAGAAGACGGTGCGTACTTAGAAGGACTAAGAGCATTTGCCATGAAGACACATGGAGAAAGCACAGGCAGAGAGGCAGGAGCATGCCTGGCATACTCGAGGAATAACAAGGACCCAGTATGACTCAGGCAGAGTGAAAGAGCAGGACAGAGGGTAGAGGCAAGACCCTAGTGGACCTGGTAGTCCAGCACAGAGTGAGGGGGCGCTTTGGGAGGATGCTGAGCAGTGGAGAGACAATGATCCGCCATTCAAGGAGCCTCCTACTGCTGTACTAGAAGACTGCGGGAATGCAAGAGTAGCAGAGAGACCAGTCAGGAGGCTATTGCAGTGCTCCTATCAGAGACCATGGTGTCATGGACCAGGGTGGCAGCAGCAGAGGTGGTGAGGAGTCATTAGAGCCTGGGTGCTTTGAAGGGAGAACTAACATGATTAACTTTTAGATTGAACCATAATTAGTGGAAGAGAGGAGTCAAGGAAGATTCCAGGGTCTTTGGCCTAAGCACAGGGAGAATGAAAATGCCATCAAACTGAGATGTGGAAGGCTGTAAGCGGACCAGTTCAGAGTGGAGGGGAGAGATCAGAAATTGAGTTTGGATAAATTGAGTTTGCGATATCTGTTAGGCAGACATCCTCACGGTGATGTCAGGTGGAGAGCTGGGTGTGCATCTGGATAAAGGAGAGAGAATCCTAGAAGAAATTCATTTTTCTTAATGGTCTTAGTGATTTAATACCTGAAATCCCCATTAAAAAATATGTGGACTGGTTGGTACTCTGCGTAGTATCTTATTCATTGAGTGATTTCTAGGACTGAATTCAGAGAGAGATGCTCTTTTAGGTAAACAACAGTAAAAAGAGCAGGAATTTTGTCTCAAATTTTGTTCTTCAGGGCTTATGTGTCGGTGATTTCCCTAACACCTATTTTAGAGGAAAGAAACTTTTTTTAAGCCAGGCATGGTGGCACACGCTTGTAATCTCAGTACTTGGGATTCTAAGATGGGAGGATCGCAGGTTCAAAGCCAGCCTCAGCAACTTAGTGAGGTAGAATGCCTCTGGGTTCAATCCTCCAGTACTACAAAAAAACAACTATTTTTTAACAAATGGTCACAAGCAATGCCTAAACAAATCAAGCTTCCCTTTGCTTACTTAAAAGCAGGAAGGGAAATGTCATGAGGTACAATTTTTACCTTTATGTAAATGTTATCTTAAATATAGAGTTCCATTTATTGTCACTGAAATTTGTCTAGTTACACATATTTTGATTAAGTAATCAATGCTATTTTCCAGTGGAAAAGGAGGTATACTCTTCATTCAAGATGGAGAATTCTAGCTGGGCGTGGTGGCGCACACTTGTAATCCCAGCATTCGGGAAGCTGGACCGGAGGATCCGGGTTCGAGGCCAGCCTCAGCTACCTAGTAAGACTCGGTTTCAAAATAAAGAATAAAAAATAGGGCTGGGGGTATAGCTCGGAGGTAGAGTGCCCCTGAGTTCAATCCCCAGTACCGCAAAAAAAAAAAAAAAAAAAAGATGGAGAATTCTGAGTTCTCATCTGAGTTGGAGCTGAGTCCCTGCAAGACAACTGTCTTATATTTCTACCTCTAAAGTCACTTTTTTGTCTTTGATTTTTAATGAGCTTGTATGAACAAAAAGTAGTTCACTAGAACAACACTGGCATTTACTAGCTCAAACTGAGACCAAATATGTGTCTGTGTGTGTGTGTGTGTGTGTGTGTGTGTGTGTGTGTGTGTGTGTGTACTAGGGATTCAATCAATCCAGGGGCATTCTATCTCTGAGATATACCCTCAGCCCTATTTATTTTTTATTTTGGAACAGGGTCTCACTAATTTGCTGAAGCTGTCCTCGAATCTGAAATCCTCCTATCTCAGCCTCCCAAGTACTGGGATCACAGGTGTGCTCCAGCATGCCTGGCAAAGTTTTTTTGTTTTTTTTTTTTATGTGCTTTTATTCGTGCATTATAGTCTCACATAATATTGTAAATCATGTTGGCAATGACATACATGTGCACAGGACTTGGTGCCCCCCTCCACCTCCCCATCCCCCCTTTCCTAATACAGAGTACTGAGGTTGACATTGGTATTTTCACATATGTACACATAGTTGATGGTAGTAATTCCATTAATTAACCTCACTTTTCCTCCTCCCCTTTCCTGGCTCCAGTGAGGTTTCTCTTGCAATAGCTGTAGTCTTTCTGGTATTCCAGTTACTCCCTAGCTGTTCATATTATAGAAAACATGCTGGCAAAAGTTTTTAATCCTCAATCTTGCCCTCAGCTTACAAAAAAATTTACAAAAATCATTGTGTGTGTGTGTGTGTGTGTGTGTGTGTGTGTGTGTGTGTTACTGAGGATTGAACCCAGGGGCATTCTACCTCTGAGCTACACCCTCATTCCTATTTTATTTTTATTTTGAAACAGGGTCTTGCTAGGTTGATGAGTTTCACTACTTGGTGAAGCTGTCCTCGAACCTGTGATCCTCCTGTCTCAGCCTCCCAGGTACTAGGATTATAGGCATGTGCCACCACGCCCAGATTGAAAATTAATCTTTAAATTATCTCATTAGATGCTCAGTCAGACAATGAAGTAGGCACTAGGATGAGCCCCATTTACAGAGGTAGAAATTGCCTCAGAGAGGTGAAGAGACTTTACTGCATTCCACAGTCAAGAGTCAAAATTCAAGCTGGGCGTGGTGGCGCATGCTTGTAATCCCAGCATTCGGGAGGCTGAGACCAGAGGATCTGGGTTCGAGGCCAGCCTCAGCTACCTAGTGAGGCACTCCACAACTTAGCGAGACCCGGTTTCAAAATAAAGAATAAAAAATAGGGCTGGGGGTGTAGCTCGGAGGTAGAATGCCCCTGAGTTCAATCCCTAGTACCTCAAAAAAAAAAAAAAAAAAAAAAAAGAGTCAGAATTCAGACCCAGCTCTGTCTGGCCAGAGCTCCCCCTAGTCCACATCCCAGAAGCACAGAGTAAAGTAAAACAAACCAGAGTATTTCAGTAATCCAAAAATTATATCATGATTTTACTCATAGACCACTTGGTAATGCAGAATGATCTCCTTTATGTTAAGCCTAAAACCCAGGGCACCATTCAGAAATGTCAGTCCTTGAGGTAGGAGGATCCACAGACAAAGACCTTTGCTTGGCCTTTTCTTCATAGAGTGGTGAGCACCTTGGGTAGAATGTCACTGGCGGGCTGAGAACATGCAGCCCCATTAAACCCACAAGTGAACACCTGACCCTCCCTTCCATAGGAGCTTGGTAGTGCTGTGCCAGTTGGCAGCAGCTGTGTCAAGCTGCTCCCAGAAGGTGCATGGGAATGGGGAGACTGCCAGCCAGCCATCCGGGGAGACCTGAGTGAGGGGTTCTGTGAGTCTTGGAAGTGGTTGTGCGGCCTCAGTTCAGGGCTCAGGAAGAAGGGCTGTGCTCTGTCCCCACAGTGTGGCCAGTCAGAGTGCTTGCTGTAGGACACTGAGGTCAGCTCCCACACCAGCAAGTAGCCCTCAGTGGGGGCCTCAGAGGAGCAGCCCCCTCTGCACAATTCATGTTCAGTCTTGTTTGCCCTGATACAAACATACCGGTTGTTAAAATACTGAGATGCTTCAAAACTGGCTGGTGAGTTGTCAGCACCCTTAGTCACCTGGGTGCATTCCTGCAGCCCCATACTTGAAGGATGAGTGTCAGCACAGCACGGATGCCCCAGGACCCTGCGCCAGCATTGGACATAGTCCTAATGGCTTAGTGCCTGTGCCTCATAGTTGTTAAATATTTTGAATATTGCCCCTGTTCCACCTGGATGAAATGAAATACTAAAAGCATTCCTGTGAGCAAGTGATGAGGAATTTTGACTGGGGTCCAGGAGGGCAAAATTGAAACTTACAATTGTGTCAGCCTGTTGATACCATCCCAGGTATTCTTTGTTGTCTCAAAGGAAAGTCTACAATAGTTATGACTAGAAAGTTAACAAGCAGAAATAAAGCAAGGTCCCTAGAAACATAATTTTGATTCATGCCTTTAGAGGGTCCCAAG
The DNA here is from genome assembly GCA_004027655.1 of Graphiurus murinus. Taxonomy (NCBI): domain Eukaryota; kingdom Metazoa; phylum Chordata; class Mammalia; order Rodentia; family Gliridae; genus Graphiurus; species Graphiurus murinus. The sequence continues at coordinate 19,169 of PVLC010016373.1, read as the reverse complement.
TTTAAGATTTGAATCTTGCAGAAAACATCTTCCCCTTTACTTTCTTTCTACTCCACTCTACTTGTCACTAGAAAAGTGGTTATTACTTTAACCATGGGTTGTTTGCTCCCATAGCTCAGTTGGTGACCACCTGCCCAGAAGAGGTGAAAGAGTCATTATAAGCTGAGCTCCACTAATCCTGACTTACTGGTGCCAAACACTTGCTTTTTGCAGCTGTGAGGGAAGTTTTCAAAGTTGATTTATTTCTGAGTAGACCAGCAGTACCACATAGTTTAAATAAAAACTCTCACAAACATAGAAAATGCCCACAAATGTCAGATCCCGGGAACATGTGAGGAATCCTTGTGCCCATCCTCAGAGCACCAGGCTGATTTTTAGAGGGTACAAGATACACTGCATACTTTAACACAGGGACTTCTAACTTGAAATCTATGAACAGGGTGAGAGAAGTAGTACTTCTTTAACCCCTAGCTAAAATTTTACTTTTCCTTTGATTATGAGTGTAGCTAACAAACTGCAATAGTGTTAGCAGCCCTTGTGACATCACCACCAGTAGAAACTATAGATATTTATGTCATTCTATGGCAGGCAGCTTATAAATTGGTACCCAGTGATCTCCATCTCCTGAAATTCGTGCTTTCATATAAACCTCTCCCTTGATGATGGGATAAATTCAGTGATTCAATTTTGGTAAATAAAGTGCAGCAGAGAAAATGAGACATCACTTTAGAGATTTTGTTATAAAAAGACTTCAGCTTCTATCTTGGGGGTTTCTCTCTCGCCCATACTCACTCTGAGGAAAGCCAGCTACAGCCTCTCCTGACACCCTGATTGCAGGCTTGTGCTAGACCTTGAGTTAGAGGCACCCAGCTAAGCTGTGCCCAGATTCCTGGCCCACAGAACTGTGATATGATAAATGGTTGTTGACTTAAAATACTCAATTCTGGGGTAAGTTATTATATAACAGTAGATGAACTAAAACATGTTAGAAGTGCAGATATCTCCATTTGTGCTCAGTACTACTTTGAAACTATAGTAATTCTTAGACTGATAGTTAGATCTTATAATATTTAATACATAAGGAAACATATATTAGTATATAGCAAATTTGTTTTAAACTGTGTGTGTGTGTGTGTGTGTGTGTGTGTGTGTGTGTGTGTGTTACTAGGGATTGAACCCAGGGGCATTCTACCCTCGAACTACACCCCAGCCCTTTTTATTTTTTATTTTGAAACAGGGTCTTACTAGGTTGTTGAGAGCCTCACTAAGTTGCTGTGACTGGCCTCGAACCCACGATCCTCCTCTTTCAGCTTCCCAAGTACTGGGATTACAGGCATGTGCCACCACGGTCAGCTTGTTTTAAACCACTTTGATGCCATGTAAAATAGTGAAATCTCTCAGTTCTTATTTCCTAAGATCTTCAGGTTTTACAGATAATTCATAATTGAAAATCAATCACTTAACAAGAAGAACCATTAGAAAGGCATTATGATGGTGTGTAGTTGTCTCTGCCTATGGTTTATAACTGAAGTTCAGTTCCCAAACTTACTAGCTCTAGAACCTGTGGAAAATTAAAATGAAGATGATAATTCCCTTATAGATAGGTTTGATACCTAAAGTGTTTAACAATTGGTAGGCACAGGTGCTAATCCACCATAATATAAATGCCAGTCTGAAAAACAGGCAGTGGAGCTGATGGTGGTGCTCATCTGTAATCCTAGTACTTGGGAGGCTGAGACAGGAAGATTGCAGGTTCCAGGACAGCCTCAGCAAGTAGTGAGACTCTCATCAACCTAAAAAAATAAAAATTTCAAAAAAAATAAAAATATTTCAAAAAATAAAAATAAAATAGAGCTGGGAGTATAGCTCGGAGGTAGAATACCCCTGGGTTTAATCCCCAGTACCAAACCAAACCAAACCAAATGAAAGACAAGCCGTGAGTAGCAATAGCATCACCTTGCTTGTAGGAGAGTGGGGACTCAGTGAGTTAGGATGTGTGCCCCCGCTGAACACTTGGTGCAGAGGGAATCTGCCAGCGCTACTTCCTTTTCCTCCCTGGGATAGTGTTTTCAGAGTTCAGTAATCATACCACTGATTGTGAGATGATTTCAGGAGACGTATGGATAAGCATTCTTCTGTGTGTGTGCGTGAGGAATGGAACCCAGGGGCATTCTACCTTTGAGCTACACCCCTAGACCTATTTTATTTTTTATTTTAGAACAGGGTCTCACTAAGTTGCTGAGGGCCTTGCTAAGTTGCCAAGGCTGGCCTCATACCTTCAATCCTCCTGTCTTAGCCTCCCAAGTACTGGAATTACAGGTGCACAGCACCACATCCGGATAAACAGTATTTAAGTAATTATTAATTGTAATATGTACTATAAAAATATAATACCATGTGAAACTCATGACTTTGCAGATATAGTTTCTTAGGATGATACTGAAGTATGCATTTAGATTTTTTAAAGGTAAATACATAAAAATACTAAGTGAAGTACAGTCCTACATCACTTCACAATGGGGATATGTTCTGAGAAATGTGTCATTAAGCAATTTTGTCATTCTGCCAATATCATACAGCATATTTACACAAACCATGATGGCACTAAGTAATATTGTCTCATGGGACACTGCCATCTATTCAGTCTACTGTTGACTGAAATGTCATTATGCTGTGTATCATTTTGGTAGTATGCAGGGGTCACAGAATTATGAAATCAGTGGCAAATGTTTGAAGTTTGGAACCATTGCCTTAGGAATTAATTAGGAGGCCAGACAGATACACTCATTAAGAGCAATTCAAGGCTGTGCGATCTAAGTTCAATCCAGCTCTGCCAGGGTGTTTGGTAACCTGGAAGGCCAGGCTTGGAGGAAAGGGTTCTCTGTGCCACACGCCTTCCAAACCTCCAATAACATGTAACAGTGCCCCTTTGCCCGCCCTCCCAGAGTTTGAGAAAGGCGTGGGCAGTGACTTGGGTGCCCCACAGGCTTCTTCGTTGTTCTCTCATCAGTAAAATTAAATTCCATTTAATTTAATTCCACATATTCCAATGCCTGAGAAAAATTTCATGTCAGAAATCACCCTTGTGGGTTACCAATCCTGCATGATCTAGTGCAATGGCCACTTAAAATGTGACCAGACCACACTAAAACTGGCTGGGCTATCAGTCCAAAGGACACATTGGATTTTTAAGACTTAGTACAAAATTAAGAATATAAAATAACTCATTGGGAAAAAAAAATATTTTTGTGTGGTACTAGGGATTGAATCCAGAGGCATTCTACCTCTGAGCTACACTCCCAGCCATATTTTATTTTTGGGGTCTCACTAAGTTTCTGAGGCTGGCCTCGAATCTGCGATCCTCCTGTCTCAGCCTTCCAAGTATTGGGATTACGAGTGTATACCACCACACACAGCAACATTTTTATATTAATGTTAGAATGATATTTGAGTTTATATTAAATATATTCTCAAAGTTACTCTCACCTGTTTCATATTGCTTTTTAAAAATGTGGCTGCTAGAAAATTGCAAATTGTGTTTTTGGCTGGCATTCTAATGCACAGTGCTGGACTACTCATATGCAGACAAGAGGACAGACCCAAGTGTGTGGGGAGGCTGTTAGGTTGTGCCTGTAAACTGCTTATGCTAGCCTGTGGGTCTGCCTGTTCTCTGGATTTCTATTTCCATGGTTTCTCCATTGGACTTCTGGATATCCCTGATACCTTGCTGGATCTCAAGCTCAATGCGTACAAATCCCTTCCATCTGAAAGCTGGCCCTCCTTCCTTGCCTGCCTCATTAATGGTACCCACATCTAATCAGTCTCCATCTCTTGTTATTTCTTCCTATTGAATATTGCTCAGATCCCTTCCCTCTTTTCTGTTTCCTCTGTTCCGGCCTAATTTAGGCCCACAAAGCCAGTCCACCGTGGTTAGCCACATCTGACAGCAGCCGCTCACGTGCCCTGCCTTCTCACTGCCAGGGGCTCTTCTCCCTCCTTCAAGCACAGGAGCAGCTCCTGGTTCAGCTCCTCCTCGAAGCCATCCCGGTCCTTTGCTCTGGGGCTTCCACAGCATTTTGTGCACACGTCACCACCCACTCACATGCACTGTGATGATTTGCTCACCTGCCTTCCTGTGCCTCTCTCCCCAGAAGGAATCCCTTATTTCTTATTTTGGGCCCTGTCCCCTGCTGCTCCTGCACTAGCACAGGGCCTGGCCACAGTGTAGACTTAGTAAGTGTGGGCTGAATGAGAGGGTAATGGGTACATATTGAATATTTTAGTGGTTCTCAGAAAAGAAAGTTTTTGTAGATTTAAGGGGGATCTTGAGAATAGATTAGTAGTTAGGTATGAATTTTTGCTTTTGCCTATAAAATACTTTGTTCTGACTTGGTGCCATGAAGATAAAATAAAACTTAGTACAATAACAGTTTCTTTTTCAAGTAAATATATCAGTATGCTTTTTGCTTACACTTTCACCCTGGTAATAATGGCTTGTCACTTCTTGTAGGTTGATACATCAATTCATACTAAAGAAATGACTCACAGAGCCAGACACCTAGATTACAGTTCTGATTTAGATATATTGCCCAGGTCACTGAACCTCTCTGAGGTTTGGTTACCTTATTTACAAAAGGAGACAATTTCCATTCCTAAAATTCTAAAGCATTTTAAGCCTTCAAGGTTCTTGAAGTTGGGGGTTGCTAATCACAGGTGTGTTTGCTCTTAATATGAAAGCAGTCCTTCTGAAATATTACTTAGGAGCATAGAGTTTAAACAAATGGGTCATTATTCTGACCCATTGAAGAAACCAAATTAAAATAAAGACTTTCTAAAACTGTAATGTTTTGTGTTGTGAAGGGTATGGTGAACGGAGCATCCTTCTCTGTGGCTCAAGGGAGTACGAGTCTTCCCAGCAGGCCAATTGCACTACGTATAAAGTGATAATTGTTAAACTGAGGGTGTAGTTCAGTGGTAGAGCACTTGCCTAGCATATGTGAGGCCCTGGGTTCAATCCCAGCTCTGCAAAAAAAAAAAAAAAAAAGTAAAAATTGTTCAGACTTTTTTATCCAGTATGTCTATAGCATAATTCTGGATGTGCACAAGAATTTATATAGTAAGGATATTGATATCATTACATTTGTAAAAAAAAAAACTAATACCGGGTATGGTGGCACATACTTGTAATCCCAGTACTTGGGAGACTGAGACAGGAAGATCACAGGTTCTTGGCTAGCCTCAACTACTTAGTGAGGCCCTCTTCTACTTAGTAAGACCCTGTTTCAAAAATAAAGAATAAAAAAATACGGCTGGGCCTGGGGCTTGGAGGTAGAATGCCCCTGGGTTTAGTTCCCAGTGCTGCAAATATCATGTGGTCATTAAAAATCATATTTTCAAAGAATATTTAGTAGCATGAAAGAATAACAAAAACTGGGTTTAAAACTACATACACAGACAGACACAATGGCACTTATCAAGACCGTTTAAAAAAATTTTTTTTTAAAGGGTTGGGGATATAGCTCAGTGGTAGAGCGCCCCTGAGTCAATCCCCAGTACTGTAGATATGCCTGTGCACGTGTGCACACTACATACATCATAATCTTAGTTTTAAAATATTTTAGACATATATAAAGACTAGGATATATTCTTAAAAGTTAACAATGTATATCTCTACCTGGTAGTTTATTAGTAATTAATCTTCTTTAAACTTATTTTTGACTGGGTGTGGTGGTAACACTTAAAATCCCAGTTGAGATGGGAGGATCGAAGCTTTGAGGACAGCCTGAGCAACTCAGTGAGACCCTGTTTCAAAATAGAAAAATAAAATAGAGCTGGAGGTGTAGCTCAGAGGTCGAATGCCCCTGTACAATCTCCAAACACACACACACACACACACACACTTATGTTTACCATTTTCCAGAACAGACTTGTGCTACTGTCCTAATTTGGGAAAACAATCATTTAAAATGTATGAAATGTTTGTCAAAAGCAAAGCAGTGTTCTGGGTGCTGTAGGGGTGGGAAGATGACAGGCTGTGTCACCTGGTACCTGGGAACACATTTTGCAAGGGCTGCAGATATCTAGGAATACCTGTTTTGGGTGGTGGGGATCCATGTGTGAATGAGTTGCCCACAGGGAAGTGAGGAAAAAAGAAGAGGCCATGGCATCTCACCTCAGGTGACACCTTGCCAGAGCTGCTCTGCAGTGCTCGTGGGGACACTGCACACCATCTACAACCACATACTCTTTCAGCACTGAACCCAGCCAGCATGGGCAGGGCATACTGCCATCCCCTCAGCCTCCCTCTGACCCTAAATCCTAGGAAGGAAGACCTCCAAGCCATCTTCACCATGTCTGTTCTTGTTTGGGTGAATTTTTAAATATGTAACAATTAATTCCGCAATCATAATACAATGGCTAAAAAAAAAAGTCTCAAAGAAGTGCCTTTTAGGAATGATTGTGTCAGTGAGCTCAGGATATAATAATATAGTCTCATGCAAGAATAGGACACAACATGTACGAAGACAGGATGCAATCTGTATCATGCATCATGTCCCAGGTGGCCTGACAATATAAACACTGAAATTGGGCTTCTAGCATGGTTGCATGCAGACCAAGTCTTTCCCTACTTAATGTAAGGCTCCTGAGGGGATGGGGTAGCATCTTCTTTGTCACTTCCAAAGCTCCTAGCAGTGTCTGGTACATAGTAAACATTAAGTAGTTTTCAAGTTAACAAATATATAGGTAGGTTAATAAGGTCCATGACAAGTGAAACCAAGAAAAATTCTAATTGTGAGACAGTAGGAGAACGAGAAACAGACCCTCTGTCAGGCCTCCTTAACAGAGGGACCTTAGGTAAAGATGGGCAGTAATGGAGATGGGAAACCCTGGACCAGCGCCACAAAGGGGGTGCATACTGGGTAGAACCATGGACTCTGGAGCCAACCACGTAGGTTCACATGACCTCTGCCACTTATGAGCTGTGTGGCCTTGGTCAAGTTATTTAACTTTTCTGTGCTTCAGTTCTATGATCACTATCATATGCCCCTCATAGAGTTGTGGTGATATTCGAATGAGTTGATACTGCTTGTGATGTGCCTAGAACTCCTTCATACATAGCTAGAGATCAGTAAATGTCCGATATTCTTGTTGCTGTTGTTAGTATCAATACAGTTAGAATTACTGAAAACTGGCATGTAGTTCAGGTTCCTGAAATAACCTTGATAAACCCTCCCCCAGAGATGGATGCTCTCTTCTCTGTTCTGGTTCTACTAAGTCACTAGCTCAGAGACTCCTTTTTGTCTCCTCTTGTTTCTCTGGTGTCCCTCTCCATGGTTCCTAGTTTGTACTTCTGAGATTGAGAGGGACTGGAGCTGCCTACTCGGTTCCTTTTTCCCCGTTTGAGCAGAGCTTTTCGGGCCAGCCCAGCACCAGGCTGAGCAGTGGCCACCCGGGGCCAGGGGTCTGCTCTGTCCAGTTTGCCATGACTGGGTGGGCCCCGCTGCAGTCAATCTTACAAGGGGAACACAAAGATGAAGGAAGCTCTTGGAAATAAGGAATGTTAAACTGTTCCAAAAAGAGGACTTGTAGAATATAAGAGAAAGGTCAAAAAGGACTTAACCCTGTGGAAGAGACTAGGTGACCTTCGGTATTTTCCCCTAAGCATACTGATTCATTTTCTGAGGCTCGTTAGTTATTGTTAAAATCCACAAAGGAAATTATGTGACTCAGAACTGTGGAAATGAAAGGAAACCTCAGGGGCTTTCCTATACCCCTGGCTTTCTAGGCCGGGCCCTCACCACCTCTACATCGGTTCTCCTTGCCACTGTCTCTTTCTGGTATTTTTGTTTCATTCTTTCCATGCAGGGACCAGCCAAGAAAACAGTATGGTGTACACACCAAACAGAAATACCAGTGGGGCTTCTAATAATTTTCTGTGGCTTAACAAGACCTGTGAGAAAGCTCTAGTGGAGGACATACTATGTATTCAAGTTTCCATAGACCACTTGTCTGCTTTCCCTGATACTGCTCAGGACCCACAACTTTCTACCACTCCCTACAGCTTCAAGGTAGTCAGACCATTTCATTCCCAGGAAGCCAACCCATTGCCACTTTAGACCACACTAGCACTTGAGTCCCATCTGATAGAAGATACTGCTTGCGAACAGCCAGGCATGGGGGTGCATGCTTGTAATCCCAGTACTTGAGAGGATTGCAGGTTCGAGGCCAGCTTCAGCAACTTAGGCCCTCAGCAACTTAGTGAGACTCTTTCAAAATTAAAAATAAAACAAGGCTGGGGATGTAGCTAAGAGATAAAATGTCCCTGAGTTTGATCCCCAATGGCACAAAAGAAAAAGAATGAAAAGAAAAGTAGTAGTAGTAGTAGTAGTAGTAGCAGCAGCAGCAGTAGTACTTGTGTACTGAGCTTGCAGCTTAGTCTACACAAGTAGCAGGGAACAGATAGGTGAATGTCTAGGAGATATACTCAAAAGCTTTAAAGATCATCATCCTATCTGGGCCATCTCTCTTTTCCAGATGCCTGTGATTTACTGTTTCTCCTGGCCAGAAAGAGAACTGGAAACATTGAACACAATGCATTCTAATCCCTTATTACTCAATATGTTTTTTTCCAGAGCAGCCCCAAAGGTTATGTTGGGTTTTATGAGCTGCAGAAGATTGCTGACTGGTATACCACCTAGAAAGACCAATGGCAAAAACTGCCAGGCTTGGAAAAGTCCTTGTGAGTCCACCCACGGGCAAGCAATTGAGCTGACACAAAATCTCTGCTTCCTGTACCCAACCTCTAAAGAAGGGAAAGCATCGTTTAAAACATTTTAATTGTCCCCACATGTGATCTGGACCCTAAATTTTTTGAACTAAAAATCTTACTACCCACTTGAAGGTCAGCGACACAAGTTTCAGATAGTAAAGGTTAATCACTCTTTCCTGTTTTCCTCTAAAAATAAAATAAAACAAGATAAATGGGTCGTCAGCTGTGAGATGAATTTCCTTGAATGACCAAATCTACAGGGCTTTTTAGGTTTTCTTAACCCCGTTATGAATAAACACCTCAAAATACTGAAAAACAATCTTTATTGACAAAGATCTTCTCAAATACAAATTATTTGGGAAAAATAAGGCTTTAGAAAAAATGTTGGTGGCAGTTGCCACCTGTGTTCTCAGAAAAGTAACTGCTTTTAAAGAAAACTCTGATTTTCAAAACCAAATACATGGGTTCACTTAATTTGAAGGATATTTTTAAATGAACAAAAGTTGAAAATTAAATATTGGTCATTTTAAAGATGGTAGATATATTTCAGCTCAATCTTTACAAAAGAAACCAGTAATTTAGGAATCCTTTTCCCTTCTTAGCTCTTTAAAGATGGCACCGTGGAAGGAAGACCCAGGCAGGGCCTCAGCAAGGAAGAGACCATGTGTCAGAGGCTCACACGGTGCTTCTGACTTAGCAGTGGCTTCAGGAGGGGGTGTTTGAGTTGCCATTTCACCTGACCCATGGAGACAAAGGTGTGAAACTCTCTTAGATACATGTGATTCCATTTCTAGAGCCATATTGAGTGGATATGTCTCCTTGTAGGCCATTCTAACATCAAGATGGATAACCCTCCCCTTCTACCCTTTTGGCACAGAACAGAATCACTGGATAAATGCTGACTTTCAGTTTTCCTGTATGTGTGTATCCATGGCCAAGGTAAACTGGTCTCTTAGGTTTATTCAGAGTTGAAAGTAGCTGAGCTGTTTGTTTCCTGAGCCGTACACAGAGGCATTCTGAACTATCTTTGTGTTTGACGGCTTTTTAATTTTATTTTTTTTTTTCATGGTATCAGCACACCACTTCCTCCAAGCCATTACTTTGAAACAGTTTACAGAGGGAGATACTCCTGCCAGCCCTGAAAAGTGATGACTGAAGGATGGCAGTTCAACTTTACTGCAGAGTATTTCATGTTTGGGGAAGAGTTCATGAAATGACTTCTCACCCACTCTTTGCACATAGGGTGGGCTTTGTCTTCATCTGAGCTTACCAATAGAAAACTGCATTTGATGGGTAGCAGGCATTAGTTCCCATGTCTGAATGATACTCAAAGGTTAGGCTAAAATAATGTCCTCAGATGGTCTTTGCCTGCTCTTTCCTTTTGAAAGTTCCATGGAACTCTTTTGAATATGGATTTCTACTTAATCTTTGATACTTATAGGTCCTCTGGTCTTAAGACATTTTAGAAGCTGCAAGACATTTTGGCTTTTTGTTTAGTTTTATTTTTACGGTGCTGGGAGTTGAACTCGGGCATTCTACCTCTGAGCTACACCGTCAGCCCTATTTTATTTTGGAACAGAGTCTCATTAAATTGCTGAAGCTGGCCTCAAACTTGTGATCCTCCTGTCTCAGCCTCCCAAGTGCTGGGATTACAGGTATGCCCACCAACCCAGCTTAGAAGCTGTAAGTTTGAGTAAATCGATTCTTAACTTTCCACTTACTGTGTTTTAAATCTTTTAGCAGTAAGCAACCTTTAGATACTTTTAAATGTTGATATATAAACATAAAGTGCTTTTACTAACATGTCTTATAAATATCATCCTATTTTCCATAAATTCATAAATTGCTTTGCCATGAAGATGGTAGTTTTTATAGTATTTGAAAAGTAAAATCTAAATCCAGGCGTGGTGGCACACACTTGTAATCCCAGTACTTGAGACCGGAGGATCCAGGTTCGTGGCCAGCCTCAGCTACCTAGTGAGGCACTCTGCAACCTAATGAGACCCTGTTTCAAAATAAAGACTAAAAGTGGGGCTGGGGGTATAGCTCGGAGATAGAATGCCCCTGAGTTCAGTCCCCAGTACCGCAAAAAAAAAAAAAGTAAAATCTAAACCTTTAAGTACTTCTGTACTTATGTTAAGGAAAAGAGAACTAGAGCTTTAAAATGTATGAGAATAAGCTTACAGTGATTGTTATAGTCTCAGATTTATACATTAAAAATGGACTTGATTCCTATCGAATTCTCATTTTATATTTTAAAGTTTAATTATTGAATTTGTGTAGGAGGTGGAGGGAATTGCCCTCAGTAAATTCACTATGGAGTTAACCCAGTCCTTTCATGGACTTAAATTTTATAAAAGCCAAAATTCCAGCAAAGTGATAATGGATATCACTCACTTCCCAGAATAATATATTGAATACTGTATTTTATGTTGTTTTGGAACATTTTAGATTAAAGTCACATTATAATTTTAAAACTTTTTAAAGCTGCATTTAAAATATATATGTATATATATACATATACATACCCATACATACATACATATATGTATATATATGTATGATTATAAGTCACACACACTTACATGTGTGTCACAGATAGTGGCCTTTAATGTATTCACAATAGTATCTATGTTGCTATTATTCATTGCTTGAACTTCTACATGTCGCTTATAACTATTTCTGCAATATTCTCATCTTTGTGCATCTCAACATTTTTGAGGACCTCTCATCTAAATTTTCAAGATATTGGGGTGGGAGAAGCAACAGAAGAACTCTTTATCTCAACATTTGTGCCATTCGAGGTTAAAGAGAAGTGCAGTAGACGGTGCTAGTGAAGAGTATTAGAAATGTGCTTCCACAAGGTGTTCTGCATTCGGGATGAGTAAACAGTGGGTGGATGGGAAGTTCTGCATCCAGAAGCCTTTGTACTTTGGAACGTAAATTTGGCATTGATCTTCACACTGGTTTTCCATGAACACCCTGCCAGTGAGCATCGGATATGCCTAGTGTTTTCTGTATGGTGCTCAATTGTGCTGGAGCTGTATCCATCTCTTGGCACTGATCTCTTCCACATCACACAGCGTGCCATCTTGTGGTGTCTGAACTTGGGCTTACTGATAGGAATCCTGGTTTTGTTTTCTCACTTGCTCAGAGAACCCAGATCTTGTGTCAAGACCCATTTTCTCTTAGTTCCTTACGTCCCACCTCTGGAAGTGTTCACAGACTATTAATGTTCTCTTTGTTTACCCTTCAGCCACTGGGATAAAGCAGCCTTGAAAATAAGCATTGTCTTCTCTTCCCCAATTGGGTGAGACTTCCCCACAGGGCCCTTGAACATTTTCTTAGTGGATTAAAGAGAGATCATGTTCTCTGCAGTGGAGGGTTTGGGATAAGTGGCTCCCCATTCTTCTATTAGATCTTTTACCTATTAATTGTCAACAGCCCTCTCCAGGTGAAATGAAAACAAGCCAGAGAACATAAAATCAATGTACTGATCTTGAACTCAACTAAAGGAGAAACTGTATTTTTTTTTTTTTTTTTGCGGTACTGGGGATTGAACTCAGGGGCATTCTACCTCCGAGCTACACCCCCAATCCCTATTTTTTATTCTTTATTTTGAAACCGAGTCTCACTAAGTTGCGGAGTGCCTTACTAGGTAGCTGAGGCTGGCGGCGAACCCGGATCCTCCGGTCTCAGCCTCCTGAATGCTGGGATTACAAGCGTGCGCCACCACACCCGGCTAGAAACTGTATTTTTAGGAAGTCTGTGGAGCATTTTTTCCCTGACTTTTTTCATTGAATTTAGTGACATTTGGAATTGCACAAAAATACAGAGGCATTAGTAAATGAAATTGGGACCAGCACAAATTGAATATATCAGTGTCAGCTTTTAGAATCAGAGCTAAGTATATTTCAGAACTAGTTGTATATAAATGATATAAATGGAGACTGAAATATCAGTACTTAATATTTCCCAATATCAAAGAGAGCAAATTCTTCATTCTTATATTGCATTCGGTTATCCCTTTGTAAACAAAAGGGGCACTTTACCTGCTGTGGTCCTTTCTTTGCCTTCTCTCTTGTCTTGTCCTCCCACCCCAGCCTATTTGTTTTCTCCTTTACCAAATAACACTGTTTGAGAAGCTCAGCTCACTTAACAATAACAGTGATACCTAATGTTGGTGAGTGTTAGTATGTTCCAGGCATGTCACCCTAAAGCATCTGCCTGTCTAATTCAGGTGTACTTAACGTCTTCTAAGTCCAGGAGAAAGAACTCTAGAAAGTAAGGAACATCCCTGTCTTGCATATTGACTTGGGAAAAGCCAGATGGAAAGGAGACCAGGTGTCTTTCCATCTCTGGTCCTCGTCAGTCACCATGTATATCCCTAGTTGTTTTGAATGATGATGCTCAGAAAGAGGTTTTGATTGTCAGGTTTTCAATTTTTTAAAAAAATCTAAATTGCCAGGCATGGTGGCACATGCTTGTAATCCTAGTACTTGGGAGACTGAGACGGGAGGATCGCAGGTTCAAGGACAGTCTCAGCTACTTAGTGAGGCCCTCTGCAACTTAGTGAGACTTTATTTCAAAACAAAGAATAAAAGTAGGCCTGGGGGTGTAGCTCAGAGGTAGAATGCCCCTGGGTTCAATCCTCAGTACCTCAAAAAAATCTAAATTAAGCTAAGCATGGTGGTGCACACCTATAATCCCATTACTTGGGGGCTAAGGCAGGAGCTCTCTGGTTTGAAGCCATCCTTAACAATTTACTGAGGCTTTCAGCAACCTAGTGAGGCCCTGTTTCCAAATAAAAAATAAAACTGGTCTAGGGGTCTAGCTTGAAGGTAGATTGCTTCTGGATTCAAATCTCCAGTACCACAAAAATTTCTAAATTAGTTTTTGCATTTTCCAAAAATAGTTGTATAATAGCTAATGAAGGCAGTGAAGATAAAGAAAGCCTGGATACATATTAGGTCAGCCAGAATTGCTCCTTAGTTCCTGGGAACTTTAGTCTTGTGAAAGATAGAATAAAGTGACTCAGAGTCATAATGGTTGTTTCCTGTCTGCACGTGTATAATACAAACCCAGGCATTCCTGCTTTTGTCTTGAGACAGGAAGAGCTGCAGTAAGATGTGCCTAAAAGTCCTATATCCTCCTCCTAACATGGCAGAGAAATATTTCTCACAGACTGAACAAAATTAGCCCCAGCTGCAAAATCTAAGTGGCCCTTGGTTTATAAATATTTGCTTTATAAACTTATAGAAATGGTCACTGCTATCCAAGCAGTCCCCTAATATTTTATTAGTTTCTGAAAAATCAAGAAGCAGACTGGGTGGTGGTTAGCTCAATGATAGAGCACCTGCCTAGCATGGACAAGATCCTGGGTTTGATTCCCCACTCTGTAAAAATCATCACCATTATCATAATGGAGCATTTATCTAGGTAATCTTTTGGATCAAAGGGAAGGAAATAAGAAAAAGACTAAAACACCTTGATAGAGCTGGTGATGTGGCTCAATGGTACAGTGCTTATTTAGTGTGCACAAAGCCCTAGGTTTGATCCCCAGCACCACACACCAAAAAAAAAAAAAAAAAAAATCCAGATAACAGACCATTAATAAAGGTGTACTAATAACAGAGAAGACAATAAATATATGAAACATTGTCAACCTTACTAGTAATGAAGGAAATGAAAATTAAAATAAACCATACTTGCAATTTTCACCTATCAACTTGGCAAAGATTTTGAAAAGTGATAACAGCACATGAAGAGAAATAAAATAGAGACTGACAGAAATATGCTAGCTAGCACTTTGAGAAAGCAGTTTGATGACATATATCCAGATCCTTAAACAAAATAAAACCTCATATCTTCTATTCCTGTCATTGTATCATAATTAAAAATTCACATTTAGAAAATATAAATAATATATAGATTTACTTGTTAATATCCAGATAAAGCAGTTAATATTTTAATATTTTGAAGTTGTCTTCTAGTATTTTTCCCTCTCTGGCTCCCCGCCCCCCCAAGTGCTGGGATCAAACCCAGGGGGAAAAAAGCAAAAAGTGAAACAGAAGTTGACCCCAAACAGTATGTTTCTACCTCTCTCCAACCAAATATCTTCCTTAACTTCAACATCATTTGGATTAACATTTCCCTTTTTTTTTTTTTTTTTTTTTTTGCGGTACTGGGGATTGAACTCAGGAGCATTCTACCTCCGAGCTATACCCTCAGCCCTATTTTTTATTCTTTTTATTTTGAAACAAGGTCTCACTAAGTTGTGGAGAGCCTCACTAAGTAGCTGAGGCTGGCTACGAACCCGGATCCTCCGGTCTCAGCCTCCCAAGTACTGGGATTACAAGTGTGCGCCACCACACCTGGCTCTCCCTTTTCTTTAAAAATAAAAGACAACAACTTGATTTCCTTTTAATTGCTCAATGAGATCATCTTCTCCCAGGAAGGAGAATTATGATTTGGGGACAAGAGTGCCTTAGGGTCGTGAGTGGGGTCAAGGGAAAGTTTAGGGTTGGCTTGGGAGCAGGAGGAAGCGGCAGAGGCAGGGAAGCACCAAAGATGAATGGACCTACCTTTCTCCATGCTCCCTCTACAGCCTTTCCTTTGAGGCTTCGCACTGATGTTTTTGTTTAGTCACATTATGAATTAAATAGATTTTTGAAGGCTGACCTAGCAGCATACCATCAAGTATGCTTTGAGAATCGTTGGAATGAAAATTAAAATAGCCCATGCATACAATTCTCAAATAGAAATGAGTAACTCCCAAAGCCCTTTGCAGCACTATACATTTACATCCAAGTCAGCCCGAGTTAGCCCTTCTGGAAGTGTTCTTGGTGAGGCTGCCCTGCGTAAGATAACACAGGCTGGGCCAAATGAACACCGGCGCTGACCAGGTAGGGTGTGAATTCATTTAACCTCCATCATGTCGTCAACTCAGATATGAATAAGCTCCTTGAGGGTGGAGAATTTTGTTTATAAATTCTTAATATCTCCAACACCTAAAACAGCACTGAGCACATGATAGATGCCGCAGGTCGGTCGAGTGACTCTTATGCACCGGAGCACTAGCAGTGTTGCCCACTAGGTAACGATGTAGTTAGAGACACGCAGATGGGGGAGCAGACGAAAGATCACAGGACATACAGTACCTCTGCTTCTAGAAAGTAACCTACAGCTTTGTGGGTTGTTCTTTTTGGCTGGAGAAGGCTTCAGAGTTAAATGTAGAGCCAGGTCAAGGGGAAAAGGCAGGGACAGCAGGGGCCTCAAGACTGGAGAATCTAATTTGAAAGGAGAAAGCTATAGAGACAGAACAACCATGGTCAGAGGCTGGGCAATGTCTGGCCTGAGGTGGGGGTCACGTCAGGTTATTCTGCCACGTTGGTTTTGGCTAAGTGCTTAGATAGCTACTTAGTTGCCTTCCAGGATACTACTACCACCCAAAAGCCAAGAGTAGCATGTAGGTTGGGTTTTGTTTAATTGTTTCATTTTATGTGGGCTTTTTATTTGTTCAGTGGTGGTGGGCGAAGGAAGGAAAGACCATTTTGAGTTTTTTTTTTTTTTTTTCTAGCTGTCCATTTATCTTCCTGAGGGTGTCCTACAAAACATAACCAGATGTGGTTTTTATACCTCAAATATTGGTGGTTTGTTATCCTCAAACTAGTCAATATTTAAATGTAGTCATGGAGCTGCTTTTTACATAAGCCACCAACTGGTCATTCTGTTGGAATAGATCTGAAGCAGGCAAAATAGTCCAAGACTTTGGATCAAGCAGCTTCTGTTTTGCAGGGGAAAAAGTCATTTGGTCAGCACTGACAGAAAAAAAAAAAAAAAATGCCCACACGAAATGGTGGATCACTTTGTGATTACACCTTTTCCAACCACTGCATACATATTTGGAAGCAGGAAGCCTTTTCCATTGTTTTTCCTGTGGCCTGATAGGCTATTGACCCCATTAGAGACAACCTGGAAGCATTTTTCCAACAATCTGTTTTCCCAGTCAGTCATTTGGAGAAGCCAGAGTAGCCAGATGGGAGGGGGAAGTTCTTGGAGGGAATGTGGGGTCATTTGAGTAGAACAAATTCTGTTTTGGCCAAGCCACTGAGAAAAGCAGAGTGTGTTAAGAAACAGGAGAAGGAAGCACACAGGCCTCTGTGATACACTTGGGTACGGAGTGCTAAATCCCTTGCAGGACTGGAGGTCAGCGGCTGGGGTGGGGGAGCGCCCAGCTCTCTCTCCACTTCCCAGGCTGAATGAGCAGTTCATCAAACTGAGCTCAAGGACGGGCCAACATTCCCAGAACCACCAGAGGCTGTGGTGCTCGGCCTCATCCAACCTAGTGCCCACTTCTAATAATATTTCCTAATGCTTCCTGTACAGTCCTCAATGAACTTCATAAATGAGATAGTCTGACTTCACACATAATTTCTAAAATAGTAGCCAGTGCGATCTTTATTTAAAAGAGAAACAAAATGAAAGCAGTGTCTTAGTAAAACAACTTCAATTTATAAGGGATCGGGCACAGCTCATTAGAAAACAAAACAAAGTAAATGGTGAAGTGTTTGCACCTATACTTAGAATTGCCATGAAAGTGGCAGCTACCTCTGCAGATTAACTCTAGTTAGAGGCTGTTACCACAGTTAGCAATGTCCTCAGCACATGATTTTCCAAAAGGGGTGAACAACTCTTGGTAAACATCTTGTCAACCTAAAAAACTCAACCAGAAAGTCTCCAGAGAATACTGATGTTTATTTGGGAACAGCAGAACGTTGCAACGGGACCACGCCTGCCCCAGTAAACTTCCTTCAGAAGGGGTTCTGGTATAAGGCAGGTTGCTGTGGCCTCTGTGCAGGCTTGTGATTCTGGCCACTTCTCTTCTCCATGGCCAGTCACTATCAAACTGAGTGTAAGAACCCTTCCTTCATAACTTCTGGCTTTATTTACTTTTGGGGGTGGGGTGGGGTTAGGTTTGACACAGAGACTCCATTTTGATTCTGACAGCTTTCACAACCTGAATAAAAGTAATTTCATTGACAGGACATTTGCACTACTGAAAAATTCAAGGAATCAATACAACAGTGTAATATAGATGCTCCCAGGCTTCTTTTTGTGTGTGTGTGTGTGTGTGTGTGTGTGTGTGTGTGGTACTGGGGATGGAATCTGGGGGCATTCTACATCTGAGCTACACCCCCAGCCCTAGTTTTTATTCTTTATTTTGAAACAGGATCTCACTAAGTTGCAGAGGGCCTCAGTAAGCAGCTGAGACTGACTGCAAACCCGGATCCTCCAGTCTCAGCCTCCCAAATGCTGGGATTACAAGCATGCACCACCACACCGGACTTGCTCCCAGACTTCTAATGATTCAACTTATGCTTTTTTGACTTTACATTAGTGCAAAAGTAATGTGCATTCAGTAGAAACTGTACTTTGGATTTTGACCGTTTCCTGAGTTTGATACTCTCTTGTGATACTGGACAGCAGCAGTGAACCAGAGCTCCCAGTCTGCCACACAGGATGGCAACAGGAAACAGCCCATGTGCTAGTGTGTTAAGTGGCTAAATAGGACATTTGGTATATTAGATGCATTAAGTGTATCTTTACTTCCTCTTTATTTTATTTATTTACTTATTTTTGGTACTGAACTACACCCTCAGTCATTCTTCTTTCTTATTTTGAAACAGCTGAGACAGGCCTCGAATCTGTGATCCTCCTGTCTCAGCCTCCCAAGTCCTGGAATTACAGGCTTGTTTTTCATTTTTAGTTAAATATATTTTGTAACTAACACATAAAACATGTAAAATGATATTTACATATTAATGGAGTAATGTTTCAGTACATGTATACATCATGTAATGTTTAAATCACATTAAACATATCCTTCTCCTTAAACATTTATCATTTCTTTAAGATGAAAACATTCAAAATCCTTCCTCCTAGCTTTTTGAGCTATACAGTACATAATTGTCATCTACAGTCACCCTGTTGTATCATAGCACACCAGAACTTCTTACTTCTAACTGTAACAGTGCCAACTTACATTTTCAACTTAAAATGGGTTTTATCAGGATTTTGTCAACCCCATTGTAAGTCAAGGAGCATTTTTCTGACATCAGTATAGCAGGGAAAATCTGGGGTTTCTGCCTCACAAAGCTCCAGATTGGTTGGCTCAAAATCCATCTTGGTTGCAGATGACAAGCACTAAGAGCCTCTGTTAACAAAGTTATATTTTTCCCTCTGTGCTTCCAGTCACTTTTGACCCTGTTGATCTATATCCTGGGACCTTTCTAAAGGATACTCCAACATTCTAAGTTTTTTTCTGCTGAATCCTGTAATGATGTACTTCAGTGGGCTCATGTTCTTAGACTAAGGATTCAATAGGTGGCAGCCCAAC